>QNQO01001970.1:0-175430 GCA_003290165.1 Berberis thunbergii
TTCAAAATTTTTCATATACTACAAATACCAAAATGGATTATTAACTATATTTCGGTCAGAGCAATCTACGTAGTAAAAATATTTCTTCAAGACAAATATTTAAGTACCTGAATATGGTGTCTGATTCAAATAAAATTATAAAACAAAAGTAGTCCTTGAAAGTAAAGATCTCCTTGAACAAACAAGACGGAGCAACACAAATTGAAAGAAAGTAGGGATTAGAGAAACCTGACTTACATTTGCACATTTAGATGCTACTGCAGGAGATGAACTGAAGGCCAAGAAATTGAAGATGATCATGAGGACAGCAATAGACAGTGTGGGGTGCCTGGGAGGTGCCATTATTAGAACCCCTAAATCTCGTTTAGATGTTTGCAAGAATAAAACATAACACTAGAGGTAGCCTTTTATGTAAGGTGCATGAGTGGACTTTCTTTCTTAGATGATAAATGAAAAATAAACAAAGAATTAAATAAAATGGTATGGAATTTCTCGATTCTAAAGTGGACTTTGAAAGATGATTAAATAAATAACCTAATTTAAAAACAAGATTGGACTTTCTAATATAAATTTCTTAAAATGTGGAGCTAAGATGAAAAAATAAGTGGAATTTATAAAAATATTAATTTCTTAAAAAACTGTTAACCAAAATTTATGGATGATCAATGAAGGAAGGCAGAAATAAACCTGTTCCCACTTGGTTACGTGTTCCATTTAGGCAATAACTGGGCCAGATTTTATCAGTTCTTATTTAGCTGCCCTTGTAAGTTAGTAGACCTTAAAAAATAAAACAAAAAAAAAAAAATTAGGATGTTGGTCTAACGTGGAGCCTTGTGTTCATCTCAACTGTTCGTGTTCAGAGAACCCAATTTTTTTTTGTTCATTCAATGACTTTAGTTTTGAGTTAGTTATTTAATAATTAATCAGATTGCGTAGAGTGTTAGCTGTGCTTAATGCACCTTTGGGAGATCTGACTCTATACCAGGTCATTGTTGGCAGCCTTGTGTACCTAAGCATTACTTGGCCTAGTAAATCTTCGACAAACAGAAGGAAATTTTTTTTTTTTATTATGATAGTAAATCTGCTTCTTGAGTCAGCATGGACAGGCTATAGGCAATAGTTTGAGCTCAGGATAAAATTCATGAGCTTGAAAGGAATACCATTGGATATGATCTCAAATTCTATTGTATTGGCAACAGTTAAAGCAATCCTACATGTATTAGGGAAAACCGATTCAAAAAGACCAAAACTGAGCCAAAAAACAATAATTACATCTAAACTCAACGGGATTTTAAGGGCTAGCTAGCTCCAACCTTTTATTTAACAATGAAATATAAAAGATTAATTAAATCTTATGCATTTCACACTTGCATCATCGTATACAATTTCTTTTGAGTCCTTTGCACACGAGCTTGTTGCAAAATCAATAAATTTTATTTCTGTGTAGAAGCTTTGACAAGCTACTCAATTAGTCTCTCTGCATGGACATATATTGAGTTGGCGAAATATTTGAATCAAATGTATATGGAATTCTCCTCATTATCAAAATGACTTGCCATGGAGGACACACCTTATGCTTTATTATTTATACTAAACACGCTTCATGAGTGCATGTCAAAAACAACTGATCAAAAGTAAACCTGATTATTGACTAGGTTAAAACCCAGTTCAATTGAAAACTGCAAGGATGACCCGGTGCCTGCATTGATAACATAACCTTGGGATATCGAAGTTATTTTGCTTGTTGGGTTTGGCTAGCTCTTTGTGTCACTGTCAATATGATGGTAACATCGAAAGGAGTTTGCATCGAACAAGAAGGGATACAAATGAAACAAAATAAATAAATCTGGATGGCAATGTTTTATCTGAATGTTAAAAAACAAAAAACAAAAAACCTTATGCTGCTGCCACTATGGAACCTATGGGATGATTACCTCCACAACAATATGATTATCAGGTGGCACCAGGAGTTCCTCCAAACACTTTAGTAACTACATATGTTTTACTCTTGCTTAGTAGTAGTGAAAACAATGGTACTGAAGGTATTGAGGGAACTCTAGGGGACACCTCATGAAATGTTCCTTTTTTTTCTAGCTCTTCTTAACTAGTGATCACTGTTTTGATTAACAAGGGAAACTACACAACTGTTAATAATTAGCTAGCAAATCAGGTTTAATTTGAGATCCCTCTGGTATACATTGTGGTGGCATTCAGTCTTGGTATACTTTTTCAAGTGATTTTTCCTCAAACATTTCTCTCATCGTGAAATTTTCTATACCTATCCAATTTGTCTTCAAATGATACTAAGCTTAATTTTGAAAATAATTAATTACAATTGTCTTAAATTCTCTCTTTGCCTATACAAGTGTGATTAATTTATAGACTGAGGTGGCCTCTTAAGCAGGCATTGAGTGTTTCTTTGGTTCAAAAGTTCCCAATGAACTTTGAAAACCTAGCTCTTGCAACTAAAATCACAAGTAACCTGTTTACTAATCATTAGTTTACAATTGCAACTTTCAATCATGAGAGCTTATGCCCAATGTAATCAGTTAACATAACTACACCAGTGTTATGAGTGTTCAACTGCTGGTAATATATACACCTGATGTTAGGATACAAATAGGGATATATATGATATATCGAGGTCATATGTATTTTCTAACAATCAAATCAACTGGGAAACATGGATGCCTTATTGCTCGATTGGTACTTGTAAAGTTACTTCCAAATCAATTACAGTTAGATTTATCAATTGCAGAAAGCAAGGAGTGAGGTCCCTAAGTAAATGCATCATCACTCACAGACATGCCAACATGAGCAGAGGCACCTGTTTCTGCGGTCCATAGTATCTTCCCGGTTGATGTGTCCATTGCATATATAGCACCTTTTGGATCCTCGGATCCCACAAACAAAATATTATTAGCTACCGTTACAGGACCAGACACGGTGGAATTTCTCAGGTTGGCTGTAGACCGAAGGACTCACTACAAAAAAAAACATTAATAGCTACGGAAACTAGCGACGGTTTTTTATACCGTCGCTAATTATAAGATTTGCGATGGCAAAAAACCGTCACTAATGCTTTTTATATTAGCGACGGCAAAAAACCTTCGCTAATTGATTTTTTTTTTAATTTAACATTATTTTTATATCAGCGACGGCAAAAAACCGTCGCTAATTGATTTTTTTTTTAAAATTGTGACATTATTTTAATATTAGCGACGGCAAAAAACCGTCACTAATTGATTTTTTTTAATTTGTAACATTATTTTTATATTAGCGACAGTTTTTTATATTAGCGACAGCAAATACCGTCGCTAATTGATTTTTTTAATTTAACATTATTTTTATATTGGCGACGGCCAAAAACCGTCGTTAAATGATTTTTTGAAAAAAAAAGTTAACATTATTTTTATATTAGTGACGGCAAAAACCCGACGCTAATTGTTTTTTTTTTTAAAATTACACTAAAGAATTTAGCTACGGTAATAAACCGTGGCTAAGTTTTAGAATTTTTTATTAGCGACGCCAAAATACCGACGCTAATTGGTTTTTTGAAAAAAAATTTTATACACTAAAGAATTTAGCTACGGCAACAAACTGTTGCTAATTGGTTTTTGAAAAAATAATTACACTAAAGAATTTCGCTAAGGCAATAAACCGTGGCAAAGTTTTAGATTATTTTTTTATTAGCGACGGCAAACAACCGTCGCTAATATTTAAAAAAAAAACATCACCGATCCGCGTGAAACCTCATCTCAACCATCAATAACACTCAAAAACTTCAGCTCAATCCAACGCACTAAACCAAACCACGTCACCGATCTGCATGAAACTAACACAACCAATCCCCTTCAATTACCTTTTTCTATATAAATTTAAATTTTCTCTACAAACCAACTTATACAAAAAATTTCTCTCAACCTGCAGAGAAGAAACCCACAAAGGAGAAGTCCGCCGCCTCCCTCGACACCGATCCCGGCCGCCTCTCTCTCCCCTCCCTTCCTCCGCCGCCTCCCTAGCTGAAAGAGATCTCTAAGATTAGAAATCTCAGATCTCCGAGATCATAGATCTCTGAGATCAGAAATCTCATATCTCGGAGATCAAATAGATCTGATCTCAGATATTCTATAGATCGATTTTTTTTTTGTCATTTTTGTATGGATTCTTTGTAATTTTGTATGATATTCTAGAGATTCTGTGTAATTTTTGTTATAAATTTGATCAATTAAGTTTAGTTCTGGTAGTTGATATTAATTTTTAGAATGAACAATCATTAATAGCTAATTTCATTATAAAAAATGAATTATCATTTGTAATTTGTAAATTTCATTTGTCAATATGATTTGCAACAAAGTTGTCCCTAAATAGCCACGGCAAATACCGTGGCTGTTTTGTCAATTATAGTTGCAATTTAGCGACGGCAAAAAACTGTCGCTAAATAGCCACAACAAAAACCGTCGCTAATTGACTTATTTATAAAAAATTAATATTATTTTTATATTAGCGACGGCAAAAAACCGTCGCTAATTGATTTTTTGAAAAAAAATTTAACATTATTTTTATATTAGCGATGAAATTTTTTGATTTAGCGACGGGATAATTTACCGTGGCTGATTCAAATAGCGACGATTAAAATAGCCAAGGTATTGCGACAGTTGTTGTGCCGTCGCGAATTCATTTTAGCAACGGTATTTAGCCGTTGCTTGAATCGTCTTTTTTTGTAGTGACTTCACCTGTGGAAGCATCTAGTTCGACCCATCACCAGCAGTGGTAGTTTTTGTGGACGGTGCAAGAGTGAAATTTGAGCGATTACTGTTAACTATGTTCGCATACACCTTTTTCCCATGAGTGTCAACTCCCCACATAACTCCACCTAAACTGCCAGGCAACTACCTATATGCACAGAGATGTTTAATACTTGAGCTTGGCTAATTGGCGAGGAAACCAGCGAGGAAAACAGTGAGGGAAGGAGGAAGACCCTTCATCCCCCTCGTGATGCGCGCGTTCCATCTTTTGCACGTATTGTGAGGGGGATGGAGGGTCCTCCCTCCCTCCCTCGCTGTTTTCCTCGACAATTAGAATTCCCCTTAATACTTTTATTAGTCCTAGGTAAAGATAAAAATGATGAGATGTGAAAAACTTACAGAAGACCAAGTAGTGTCTTCCATTAGCATGGTCTAGAGTAGTGACGGAGCCAGGATTTTTGTCGAGGGGAGGCAGAGTGATGTCATAATTTATTAAATATAATATAAAAATTAGTTATTTTAATATGATTTTTTTTTAAAATCCGAAATTCTTCCTGGCCTGGAAAAACCAGCGAGGTTGCTGCCTGGGGAGGCAAAAATACACTTTTGCCCCCCCCTATTTAACAACCTTTTTGGAAAAGGTGTTTAAAGAGGGGGGGCAAAAGTGTATTTTTGCCCCCCAGGCAGCAAACCAAGTAGGGGGACCCAGGTCCTGTAGAATTACTACTATATTCATTGATTACTACTATAGCAAAAAGGGGAGTACAACAAAGACAATCATTGAAGATGATTACTATTATATTCATTGAAGATGATTACTACTTATAGAAACACAACAGAAGAGAAGGGTTTGAATCGTTGATTACTACAACATGAAGAAAATGAGGAAGAGATTAAGTTGCTTACGATTTTTTTTGTGGAGATGACCAACACAGTGATTAATGAAGGCACCTGGTACCTAGAAGAAGAAGAATAAGGTGGTTTGGAACCTACTGGATCTTGTGAAGATGAGATCAAATAACTCAATAGTTATAGATCTTTGAAGATGATGAAATATAGGGGTTTTCCTCATCTTATCCAATCGATGGAGTGTGAAGAAGAAACTGTGGATTTTGGTTTCTTTGATGAGCAATTCTAGCTGGCCTGGGAAACCAGCCTGAGGGCGAAAATACATTTTTGCCCCTATTTAAAACACCTTTTTGGAGTATGTGTTTAAGGGGGGGGGCAAAAATGTAATTTTGCCCCCAGGCAGTGGTTTCCCAGGTCCGCTAGAATTTCTGTTCTTTGAGAGATTTGAGGAATTTAACCTCAATCTCTAACTCTAAAAAAAAAAAAAAAACAAAACAAAGAACCCAAATCTCATTTTATCAACCCCAAATCTAGTGATTGTTGGCAAGAATTTCAACCCCAAATCCCTTATTTTCCCTCTTGATCAAAAGCAAAGAAAGTAGAGTGAGTGAGAAGAAATGGTTGGGGATTAGAAAGGAATGGTAGAAGATTCAATAACAGGACAGTAAATAGAGATCAAGTTCTCCATAAATGTGTTCAGAAAATTCGATAGCATTTGAAGTTTAATGTTAAGAAAATCAGAAACACAAGGGCCAATAGACTTCAATGCAGCAGATGGAACCTGCATCCAGCTCTTGTGAATTCCCAATCAACATTCTGCTGGTGGGAACACCCACCAGATGGACTCTTCAAGCTGAGTACTGATGGGTCGGCTAGAGAAACTGAAGGGGGTATTGGGGGCCTCATAAGGGACTCTCATTTTCATCCCCCTTATCAAGCCAAGTAGCTCTTGATTTGGTTCTAACTTCAGCTTCATCCCCCTGTCTAGATCTTGCTTAGCTAAAACAACTTGGGTTTTTGTTGAAGCTTTCACCTTCCTCCATTCTCTAAGGCCTGCTTTCACCTTGCTCAAGCAAAGCAAAGCAAAAACAGTGGTTTTGCTTCATTCATTGAAGAAGTGAAAGAGAAAACAAAATGAAGAAGGTGAAGCAGATGGATGGAGTAGGTAATAAAGAGGAGAAGACAGGGAAGAGGAGAGTTTGGGCAGGGCAGAGAGATGGAGAGAGACGCATTGGGGTGTGTGTCGTTTGTTTGTTTTTTCCACTTTAAAGGCACGTGACTGGCACGTGGGATGGTGCACGTGCTTGGCACCATCCAGGCAAAATTCCAGGTAAAAACCCGGTGCTTTTTAGAATTGTTGGTATGATATTCATTCTTTGTAACAATCTTTCTTTAGAATATAATAGATGATCACATTTCTTTTGGACATGCTTATTAATTATTGCAGTCAATATTTCTATCCCACAAGTTTTGTTTTTATATTTTATATTTTTATTTTGATATACTGTGGTATTGATCTTCCAAATACTATGAACAGGTACCCAGTATAAGATAAAACAGTTGTCCACATGGGTGAGATGGAAACACAACAAAATCAAACATCGGCAAAACCAGAATACCTGGAATATATCTCTGTGTTTGAGGTGAGAGATAAAAAATTGGCTGAAATTTACTCAAATATAAGAATTTAACGGCTAGGTCAAGGAATGAGATTTACCTGAAATATATCTCTGTAGTTGCAGTTAGCTAATCGTGAAGTCTCCAATGAAGAGAATAAATGGCTACGTCAAGGAATGAGTAACTACACAGTGAAGTCAATGTATGAGGCTTTGAGAGCTTTCCACAATCAGGAAGACATTTGGAAAAGAGTATGGATAAAAGATGTTACCCCTCGCATCAACTTCTTCCACTGGATGGTAATCATGGTAGAATTCTGATTGTGGATAATTTGAGGAAGAGGGCATTGATCCCTAATAGATGCTATGTATGCGATATCAACAAGAGAGCATTGACCACCTGCTTCTATCATATAGTAGCTTGGCCGAATTTGGATTTCTTTCATTGCTGAATTTGGTGGGCAAAAGACAGTGGTAGGCTCGATGAAGGATTGGTTAGCAAATTGGAATCATCCAAACCATATCAATAGCTTGGGAGTTTCGTTGTGTTAAAGAAAGGAAGTCTACCTATGTTACAGAATAGGAAAGTGTTACAGAATATGATATGTAGAAAATTAGAATAGAATATAAGTCTTAAGTTTCATATCTCCACAAGGTTAGGTCAAAGTTAGCTTTATAAATACAATGATATTACAACAATAATATTTCAATACAATTCTTTACATAGTATCAGAGCAACTTTCTTCGGTGACCTAAAACTCTAGGGACTCAAGCTTTTCCCCGCCTCTGATGACTACGCTAGACGCAAAAGGCAGGGAAGGAATTAGAAGATAAGCATCTGCTTCGTTTAAACTCTGTCAGATTGATCACTCTCTCAGCCAGACAGCTCAAACCACCGTCACAAACCGTTAACGCCCTCGCATCGTGTTTCGCCGTCTTCTTGCCTGCAACCAATTGTTTCATCTCCAACATCAATCTACGTACTCCTCACGCAACAAACTAGAACAAACACCACCACCACTTCCGCAAACCAAAAATAAAATAAAAAATCATATTGACTCTAGGAGTATATGCACCCCTTTCACGTGCAAAATAAGCTTCACTGGATGTCCTGCAAGGTCTTCACCATTCAACTCAACTGCCTTTTGTGTTGCTTCTACTGATGCAAATTCAACATGACCATATCCCTTAAACCTTCCATCCTCATCTGATGAAAAACGTACATCGACAACTTCACCAACATCCTTGAAAAACTCCTCCACATCAGCTCTTTCAATATTAAAAGACATGCAACCTCACCAACTTCACCTTCGTCGTCTCCTCCATCGATCGCAGCAACAACAAACAATGAAGAAAGACAAGAACGAAGGAAAAGTGAAAAAGAAGGAGCAAGAAGAGAAAGGCACGATTTTCTGTTTACCCAGTCTCTATTTGCACCTCTGAATTTACTTAGTACCACCACAAGTAAAACAAATTCTCAACTCAACAAAGAACAACAACAATGTCTTTATCTGGCACACATGAAAACAACACCCAGACAGATGTAGACCACACGATCTTTCTCTTGTCCTCTCTATCTCCCTGTCACAAGTTCGATCACGCAACAAAAAAGAAGCAAAGAAGAAACAAATGAAGAAGAAAAAGAAACGAAGGGAAAAGAAAGATAATTGAATCTCTTTCACTCCGCTATTCACACCCACCATCTTTGGTCACTACCAAAATCTGTGTTGACTCAAATTGGGCAATACCAAGACTCGAATTGAGTCATGATTTCTTCATACAGGAATCATCCAAAATTTTTCAGAATCCGACAATCATGATGTATCGAGTCGAACCATTTGCAGCTTCACTCGAAAGTCATGATTTCTTCACCAAATTGGACTTCAAAGTTTCCTCCAAGCTACATATTTCGTCTGCGTCTACATGTCCAGCTTGCGGGAGAGTGTTAAAGAAAGGAAGTTTGCCTATGTTACAGGATAGGAAAGTGTTACAGAATATGATATGTTAAGAAAGTCAGAATAGAATAGAAGTCTTTAGTTTCCTATCTCCACAAGGTTGAATCAGAGTTAGCTTTATAAACTTGTATTCAGTCAATGAATAAACAATATGATATTACAACAATAATATTTCAATACAATTCTTTACAGGTTGTGAAGACGGCTACCTCATGCAATCACTTGGGCAGTTCGGAAGCTGAGAAACTAGAATTTTCAATAGAGATAACGGAGATTGTGTGTGTGAGATTAATTTGGCTCATCTAGTTCAAAGCATAGGTTTTGGGGATACACCTACCCTTTTATGTTTGGGTGTTTTTCTTGTATGGTTTTGGTCAATGAACCTCCTCTCTTTCACGGATATTTGTATTTCTTAAATCTTTGTATGGTTTTGGTCAATGAACCTACTCTTTGAGAAGTCGTCGTAAAGAAACGAAACACAGTGAATCATGATAAAGAAACCATTGAATGCTAGCACTAATTTAGCATCCCTACAATGCTCTAATAAGCATATGCATTCTACCTGTATTATCATCATCAGTTACCTGAATTTAGGATTTGTCTTCTTGCTTCGAGAAGACCTTTGAAAAACATATTCCGTGGGAGGCTGTATTGTGGTAGCCTCATGTTCTTCTTCAGTAGTGTTTTGCCCCACCTTTGCTGTTTTCGCTTCAAGTAAGCTTTTAATTTCGGTGACCAATGCATCCCTGCCTATTCTTGCAATTTCTGAATTCAAAGCATTAATATCTTGGGGTGTTAGCCAATCCATGAGCGTTGTTGGATCTTCCCCCTGTCTTTCTATATCAGTGACTGCGCGAAGCACTTCCACTATTTGCATTGGGTTTTCCTCTGAGTTAGATATGGGGGTAGACAGATCTGGCTCTGCTGCTACTTCAGCGTCTGAATCCTCATTATCAATCTGATCTAGCACCACGTACCTTGAACCCTTGTGTTGTATGCTAGGAATTTCTATATCTCGGGCAACCTTTGCAGCAAGGTGATTGTTGTCAACACTTCATTTGTTTGCATCAACTCCACTTGAGGTGGAGATCATCCTAGTGCTACTGTTAGGTACAACACTTCCCATTTGAGGACTATTGTCTACGCCTTGTAACTGGTTCCTTGCAACAACCACCGCATCCATTAAAGTTGAAGAATACGCTGGCATTCGCTTCTAAAGGTACTTCACTTCCTAGCTCATGATTCTTTTCCACTATAAGAGGGTTCACACTTTGTTTAGATTGACCGGGACTAGCTAGTGTGCTGTTAGGACCCCTGC
Source organism: Berberis thunbergii (assembly GCA_003290165.1). Classification (NCBI taxonomy): domain Eukaryota; kingdom Viridiplantae; phylum Streptophyta; class Magnoliopsida; order Ranunculales; family Berberidaceae; genus Berberis; species Berberis thunbergii. Next base: position 10,487 of record QNQO01001970.1, read on the forward strand.
TTCTTAGGGTGTTCTCAGCCCTCATCTGATTCAGCTTGCTTGTCTTTGTTGTTTACCTCTTTGTATACTCTGACTTCAGAAAGTTTTGTCGTTGCCTTGTTGCATTTTCCAGTACTATGACCAATTACTTTGCAGAGTTTGCACCGCACTGGCTTCCAGGTATAGTCCACTCTTACTCTGTAAGTTTTCTCCTCATCTACCACAATCGGGATTTCATTTGGGAAAGTGCTATTGATATTAACTTCAACACATACCTTAGCAAAGTTCATTCTTGTTTTATCCCCAGTAGCTTTATCAAGCATGAGGGGATTCCCACTGCACTCGCAATTGCTTCAATTCCTCAGGGATTCTAGAATAGCATGGGGATGTTATTCAAGCATATCCATATGGGAATTGTGTTGAAAACATTGATGTCTTCCTCAAGAAAGGGTCTCCAAGGTCTGATAAAAAATAGCCTATTGGCTATATGAATTGAGCCAATCTCAAGGACTCTGTCCCTGTCCTCCTTATTTTGAAATTTGAAGATAAATGTACTTTCACTGTGTGTCTTCATGTCAAACCCTGCCTTCAGCTTCCAAGTGCGAGTGAGCACGTCTTTCACGTAGCTAAACGCAAGACGTTTACCCACGAAATTACCCACAATGAGCTCTTCGCACTCCTTTCGTTCATCAGTAAAGTCTGATGACCGCAATTGGACAACAGCGGCTCCGCCAGCCATGGATGGGGGCATGTAGGAGAGGCGTGTGGTGCCAGTCCCCTTCTTGTTTGACAGAATCTCTGCCCAAGTGCGTTGTTTAGGATCTGCAAGGTTGTTGGTACCTGCTCCCCCAAAACCTTCCTCATGAACCTGTTTCCCATTGACATTGTCCATCTGTACAATCGCCTTGCTTAGATCAGCCTCATTAGTCACGTTTGTGCCGGATGGAAGAGTGTTTGCACCGAGAGGTCGCACCTCTCCTCTCCTGGCCCATACCCGCCTTCCATCTCCGAAATCATGTTCTTAACTTCAGGGTCGAGATCCAGTGTGTTCCCCGTGCTAGGGTTAGCCTGTGTTCCTCCCTTGGCATGTGAGTCTTCCCCACGAGAGGATGTGGGGATGACTCTGTTCAGATCTTGTTGTTTATTCAGTAATCAGACATTCCGAAAATCCTAACTGCTTCAAAGGATCAGATCTGGAGCCGTGCAGATCTGGGGGAGCAGATCTGAAGGAGAGAGCAGATATGATCTGAAGCCCTCACAACCCTCGCATACGTAAAGAATTTAAGATTCTTTCTTAATATCTAGTGATTTCCTAAAGAATTTAATATCTAGTGATTTCGTGTTTTGCCTTATCAAAAAAGATAACTAGTGTGTTTCGTTAAATTTGATCACTTTATCAGCAGGATAACAGTTTTGTTTGGTTCAAATTTCCCGATGTGATTTAAAAGCCAATTCTTTCGGATCTTGATGATGCAATCAAAAGCATAATTTTACATGTTCAATCAAATTGATCGAGAATACTGTTATGGCAGAACTAATCCAGCGAATTTGTGCTTAGTAACCATTCATTATGCAATTTACAACTATATACAAGTCACACACAACATGTTCAGCAACATAATTGGTATGGTGTAATCTTATTCTGATAATCAAGATAATAGTATGTTGGAAGGAAACATGTATTGTTTAATTGATAATTGTGTTTTTACACGTTCAAACATGATTACATTCACGAAATGCAGAAAGCATAGAGTGAGGTCCCCCATGTGGTTCCTGCAATTGCTCCAGCACTCACGTTATATCCATTCCCTACATAAAAGCACCCATTGCTCACTGACACACCACCGTGCACAGAGGCACCTGTATCATCGGTCCACAGTATCTTCCCAGTTGTTGCATCCATGGCATATATACAGCCCCTTTTGGATCGTCAGATCCAGCAAACAAAACATTGTTGGCTACCATTACAGGACCAGACGCTGTGGTATTTCTCGGGTTGGCTGTAGACCAGAGGACTTCACCTGTGGAAGCACGTGCTACCCATCCGCCAGCATTAGTAGTTTTCTTGGACGATGCAAATGTGAAATTTAAGCGATTACTGTTAATAATGTTTGTATACACCTTATTCCCATCAGTGGCAGCTCCCCAGAAACCTCCTCCACTTAAGCCACTAGGGCCAGCTACCTATATACAGAGAAATCTTTAGTTAATATTTAAACCAGATATAGGTAATAAAAATTCACAAAACTTACAGAAGATCAAATAGTGTTTCCATTATCACGGTCTAGAGGCCATGCGAAACCACTTTTTTTGCACTGCTACAACAATGTCGCGCTTTGTCCCATTGACAACTACAGTAAGCATCATGGGTGCCTCCCTGAAATCGGCATCTGGGTTAGGACCAGAGGGCAACCAGGGGTTGACAAATTGTTACAAGCGAGAAACCATAGGTCATAGCCTCCTAGCTGCTTGTACCATTTTAGCTTGCCACTATCTATGTCAAAAGCTAAAAAGGAATTCTCATGATTTTCTGGTTCAATGCACTCGTCTGGATGAGTAGGTACAGTTTTATTGTTCTCCCTCTCTTGGCATTCTATTATATGGGGTGGAGCAGAGTAAATGTTGCCCATTGCTACGTAGACATGTTTTCTACTAATATCAATGGAAGGACTACTCCCCCATACTGCAGCTCCTGCATATAATCCTCGTTTTCCGCCATTGTCTGGAAGCATGTAGGTTTGCGACAAGATCTCACCTGTGCGAACATCTAGTTTAACCTACTGCCTTTGAAAGTGCAACATTCTTCCAAACTCAAGGTTTCCTCAAAAGATGATGTTCCCACGTAGAAGCCCCTGCAAAACATGGTCCATAAAATTCATATGCAAACTAGTGCTCAAAGAAAATATAGGTTGTTAGGTTTGAGTCTCAATTTTGAAAAGTTTTTCATATTTTATTCAATTGTGTGGATTATTGTATGTTATGTACACTGTCGCAAGTATATTTAGCAGAAGAAAAATACCCGTTGTAAAAAGTTCCAGACATGGTAACAACAGCTTTCTCATTGTCATCAAGCTGAGTCTTCCATACAAGCGCCCCTGTCGCTCTCTTGATGGCAACAACAACTGCAGGACCATTTATACCAATTATTAGTAGGTCGCCAGCTATTGTTGGAATTGCTCTAGCTGCAGTCGAATTAACATTTGTTATGAACGGAACTATTTTGATTCCTGTAAGCTCTTCTATGTTCTTCTTCCAAACTAGAGATCCATCATAGGCTTTCACCGCATATATATACCCATTCCAACTAGGGAAGTATAGCACCCCTTCCCTATAAAGAATTCCCACTTGAGCTTTAGCTATGAAACAGTTTTAGGATTTATCTTTACTTCCCCCTCCGCATATGGAGCTCCTGTTGTACAAATCTCCACCATGCTTTAACCACTGTAAAAAGGAAGGTGTTTAAATGAAAATTAGAAGTTGTCAAATACCCATAACATTTGGTTTGGGCTAACAAGATATTAGATATCAATATCGAATTCGTAGCATATTGCTACTAATTATAGACATACATGACTTTTGTAACAAACATAAAAATAACATATTTTACCTTTCTAATCCTAATCCCATTATCTAATAGTCACGTATGGTCCATTAACATTTCTCTAATAATAAGTTGTTATATATTGAAGAAAACAAACAGAAACGAAAAATGAATAGATCCTTGAAACTAAAACTTTCCAACATAAATCGAAAAAGAGAAGGATTAAGAGAACCTGACTTACATTGGCATATGCACCTCCAATAGCAGAAGATGAACTAAAACCCAAGAAAATGAAAGCAACCAGGAAGACAGCAGCAGGCATGAGATGCCTGGGAAGTGCCATTAGACCACCCAAATCCTACACTACACCAAATTGGCATATTTGTAACAACTTAAAAAAAACACTAATACTTTTGAGCTATTACAATCCACAAAACAATTTCAAGTCAAAACTAAATTTAGTCAACAAAATGAAAAATAGCTACAAAAAAAATGATACAATAAATTAGATCACCATGAATAACATCACTTGTAAGCCCATACTATTTGCGGTGATACAACTATTGAATCACTTTGTTTGTGAAAATGTGTAAAATTGTTTTGTGAATTGTTATAGCTCAAAAGTGTTACTACTTTTTTGAATTGTTACAAAAATGCAAATTTGGTGTAGTGCTAGTTGCTAGTTGCAAAACCAAAAACAACTCTAGATTTCTCTTCTTATATGGTGTTAATGAGTGTGGACTTTCTAACTCTTTAAGAGGTGGAAGTCGAGTGTGGACTTTCTAACTCTTTAAGAGGTGGAAGTCAAATTTATTGATAACTTTCATTTTGATTGTACCTATTTGGGTTACAATTTTCAGTGTCTAACTTAAATAAACATGATTGTAGAGTGCGGTGTTTGCTTAAACCAAACTGATTTCAAGGCTAATTAAAGCTAGATTTATATGTTTTATCATCCAGCCTAATTATGAATACAACGATGCTGATGTGGAGATATGATTTTCAATATATTTTGATATGGACAAGCATGTATTGCAGTCAATCTTTCTGACTGAAGACTTTTTTTAGGGTGAGATAATTGAGGCCTTAAACAAATATTGTATAAAGTCAAATTTCTGTTTCCTGAGGATTTTTAATAATGAATAGAGTTGTTTTTTTATAAGTTTTATTCAACTGGAACCTTGAATGAAACCAAGAGATTACAATCTTTTACACTCTTTCCCACTCATCATTGTATACAATTTTCTTAGGTTCCTTCCTGAGGATTTTTAATAATGAATAGAGTTGTTTTTTTGTAAGTTTTATTCAACTGGAACCTTGAATGAAACCAAGAGACTACAATCTTTTACACTCATTCCCACTCATCATTGTATACAATTTTCTTAGGTTCCTTGCAAATGGGTTAACCACAAAATCATCAAACTCTACCCTTGGATACAAGTTTACCAGGTGTTCAGTTGCTTGATTAGTCTTTGTGCGGAGAATAATCGATTTTGTGAAATCTTTGAATCTGCTGTTGAATTGTCCTGATAACTCGAATGTCTAGCCATGGAGGATGAAAATTATGCTTTGACATAGTTAGTGAAGTCTGTGCTAAATGGAGTTTGATGCTGTTCACAGAGTTAAAACCCAGTTCAGCTGCTTGGAAATGTACATATATATATATATTAGGGTTGGGCAAGTACGGGTAACCGGCCCAAAATCTAAAAACAAAAAATTGCCCCGAGAAATTTGGGTCCGCGTTTATGAGACTCGAAATCGGACCAAGTCGATCGGGTAATCGAGGTCTCGATTAACCGAATTACGGGCCGGTTTCGGGCCGGTCTCGGTCCTAAGAGCAACATTCAAATTGAATGTTTAAAGTCCAAATTTCAGCCAAAAATTCAGCCCAAATTGAATTTTATAAAGTTCTTCCCTCAAAATCCCACATTATCACTTTATAAAGCCCAAATTGAAATTTAGCCCAAAATTCATTCACCATCTCTTCCCTCAAATCTCCCCTCTCCCTTCTCCTCCCTCTCCATCAGACAAGAAAACTTCTCCTCCCTCTCCATCAGAGAAGAACAAATCTCCCATCTCCTCCCTCTCGATCAGAAAAGAAAATGAAGAGATTTTTTTTCTCTCCCCTCTCCCTTCTCCTCCCTCTCCATCAGAGAAGAACAAAGATAAATTTTTTTTGAGAAGAAAACAAAGATAGATGGTTGACACTAGTGAATGCAGGGTTGGTCGATTGGAGCTTGGGGGTCGTTCTGGCAGGTCAGCTGGATCGATACAAACCACTCGCCTTGTATACTGTCGTGAAACCGTAACTGTTAACACCACATCTTCATATCCACCTGAGATTCCAGCAAGATCAACTATGTTGGTTCAATCGAAGCTTCGGCCAGTGTGAGGCACGAATTTGGTTCAATCGAAGCTTCAGCCAGTGTGAATCCAGCTGAGATTCCACCGTAACTGTGCACCTTGATCCAATGGGATGACCCTGCATAGAGAAAGATATTTGTGAATGGAATTAAAAACCCTATAGGAAAAATAGCAAAAAAAATATTTTTTTAATTCCTGAGTCGGGCCGGGTAACCGTCAGGCTCTGGAACTAGGAACCGACAACCAGACTGAGCATTCCGGGCCGGGCCGGGCTTTGGACCGACTTTTATAATACCAATTTAAAACCCAGACCAGACCGAATTTTTCGGTCCGGTTCCCGGGCTGGGCCGGTTTTTCGGTCTTAAATGCCCACCCCAAATATATATATATAGCTTCAGTTGTCGTGCATAAAAAACTGAAGGCAATTATTTCTGTAAAAAAAATTTATCCTAAAATACATCATACAATTCCACATTGTATTTTGCCTATATACCATGCCTATTTTTTTATAAACAACCTTCATTCTCGAATCCCATATGTCATAACTCATTTTTTGTTTGTTTGTTAAAGCATTTCAATAAAAGCAAGACTAAGAAATATTACACCTTTGTCTTTCCAGAGAAGAGGCTAAGTTGTGAGCATCCGAGTTTAGTTCTCAGTTAATAAAGTTACAATTGTTGCAGTTAAACTAAGATTGTGTGATTAGTCCAAACAATGAAGGATATCTTCTTTGTTATGGAATAAGATTTAGATTCTTATTGGCACAGGTTTCCTATCTCATTTCAAATTGGGATACTATGTAATTGCTGTTGGGGTGTCATGCACGTGCATTTGCGCGACGCCCCAACTATTGGTATCAGAGCCGATGGTTCGGCTGGGACTCGGTCGGCGAGGTGGAGGTGCAAACGGCACATTGTTCAAGGGATATGCGTAGGCGCAGGGCAGTGAGCCAGACCAGGTGAAGCATCGCAGGTGCGCGGTTCGCCAGATGAATGATCCAAATTAGGTTCCAGATCCTTGTCGAAGTGGTGTTCGAGAGTATCCTACAAGTCTGGACAAGGTGGAGTTAGTACGGAGGTCGCGACTAGGTGGAGCCAACAACGTCAGGAATAGTCGAGCCCGTACACCGAGTGCTACCCACATGATCGTGGTTGCACATGAGACTTGAGGATGAGGAGGTGTACTTCGAGATGTTGCAGCCGGTGGATGGATTGTAGGATATGTGACGATTCACGCCAAGGTGGAGATCGTTGGAAAAATGCTGGCTTGAATAGTCCCACATCAAGTAAGGAAGAAAAGTCACATAAGGAGATTGTTCACTCCCTAATAGTAACGAGACCTTTTGGAGAAAACCCCACACCACCTAGGCCCAGATGGAAGGCCCGACCCGATAGGTGATGTTTAAGTTGGGGACAATATCGTTGCTATGTATAGTGGACCAAGGGGTTCACGCAAGTGCATGTGCGCGACGTCCCAACAATTGCTACCTCTATATATAGAAACTCATATTAATGAATAAGTGAGCTCTCTGTTTTCCCTCTACTCTTGTTTTTTGCTTTCTTTACGTTACTTTCAACACGTTATCAGCACGAGTCCTAACCCTAGTAGCCATTGACATTCATCGTTAGCACCATCCGCCAAGCATCTTCCCCTTCGACTCTTGTTTTGCCTCCTGCTCGGCTAGGTTAAACTACGAACACATAAAGCAATAAATTGAGGTGAGGGATTTTGAAAAAAGAGATGAATGGGTTCGTCAGGTCAATCAATGATCGCCCTATCATCTGTTATAAGGGTTGGATATTTTGTATTGTGGATTCATCTCCAGTTAATGCGCATGGACTCAAGGTATGTATGTTTTTTAAACTTCTGAAGTTATTTTATTATGCTTCTGAGAATTTATTCAACTGCTGGGTTTTATGATTTACTTAAATATGATGATCAGATGGAGCTTATATATTATTTCTCTTAGAGTTGATTAGGTTGTCCTTATGTTTTTTCTGGTCAAGTATTTACCTTATGTCATGCCAAACTTATGACACTGCATGTTTCACATGTATACAAAGAGTATTGTATCATATCCGAATATTACTTCGAGGGGTTAAAGAGAACTATATTTGGAAAAGATGGGCTTAATTCCAAAGTAGTCTCCAAACACTTTTTGACAGGTTAAGGGCTGACTAAGGATTTAACCGCAAAGAAGGATGTGTTGGACTAACGTCTCTGTTTACCCCAAAAGATAAAATGATTTTTCTTTCCATACCATTAAGTTTAAGCAGTCTATTTTATAGGTACTTCTGCACATTAGATAAGTTTAAAGCCTTCTAATCTGGGAGAAACTGGTTGATGCTTCACATACCATGCACCTTGCTTACATTGAATTGGGAAAGTTCGCTTATCCAAATTGTTTCAGCATTAATTGGTACAGTTTAGAGAAAGGTGGTTAATGCTCATAGTGCACACCTGTTAGACAGCGGATTGCCTTCTCTTCTTCTCAAGTTATCCTCGATGAGGGTCCTCTTTTGTGAGTGAAACAGGGATCTGCCAGGGCAAATTTCTGCTTTTGGGCAGGTGCCAAATTCTGATAGTAGATAAGTTGACTAAGAAAATGGTCATGTCCACTTTCTGAAGCTAACTTAATCCAAAACCCATCTCTTTTTTCTGTGTCCCTTGTCCATTGGAGTTGGTTTCAGAGTCCAATGGCCCGATTCCGTCTATGAACTCATTTTGCAGCACGGATATGTCAGGGGCTTAATGGGTGATTCTCTTCTCAAACTAATTAGGTGTGGGGCAAAATTCCTATAGCTGCTCTTTGAATGATTTGGTAGAAAAGAATTTCATAGTTCTTATAGTCCCAAATTTCTGTATGATGTAATGTAAAGTAAGTTTTTAACTTACTGTCAGGCATAAATAACATCGTATTCTTCATAAAGCAATGAAAACAAAACATGCTTAAGATGCACTAAATCAACCTAATTCTTCCTGATCTATCCTCATCGATACATTTGGCTTTCTCAGTGTTTATCTATTTCTTTGCGATGTTACTAACTCCTCTGAAACTTTGTGATGGCTTACTTTGATTATATGTAAGTTTTATAGCTTTTGTGAATTAATTTAAATTTAGTCTCTCCCAATTAGTTTTATACTCCATTCCCTCTAAGTCGGACTATGGAAGTTCGCACCAAGTCAAACAGTGGAGATTTCGCTCCGAACTATGGCAGTTTGTGAAGCTTGAACTATGGTATTCGCTCCGAACTATGGTTGCAGTTCGTGTAGCATTGAACGATGACCGTTCATGACCATTGTTTGAAACTTTGAGTTTCATTCTAATTCAGTTCCATGGATATCTGTTTCCTAGAAGCATTGGCTCATAAAACTAATTTTGTTCACTTTGCATTGTGCAAGACATCCATTCTTTCGAGCTACCCAAAGCACTAAACAGGAATCCGCTTCGGTTGACCAACGCTGATCCATGGGCCGCCGCACCAAGGGGTGCAGCCGCCGCCGCCATTGCTGCCACACCAAGGGGTGCCGCCATGCACACAACTCGCTCGTTCTGCAAAGCCTGTTCCTTGGGACAATTAGGACTGAGAATGTCCTATGCAAAGAATTCAAGGGGATATTTGTCGACCTATCCAACCAACTTGCGGACCATTTAGATATTTTATGGTGTTGGTTGATGCGTCGACATATTGGTCACATGTAACGCTACTGTCCACCCAAAATGCTGCATATGCTAAACTCTTAGCCCAGATTATTCGGCTGAGGGCTCACCACCCGGATTACCCTATTAAGTCAATTCCACTCAATAATGCTGGAGAGTTTACATCGAAAACATTCGATGATTATTGCATGTCCATTGGGATTGATGTTGAACATCCGGTTCCCCATGTTCACATCCAAAACGGTCTCGCGGAAAGCCACCATCAAGAGGTTACAAATCGTCGCTCGGACATTGGTTATGCACACCAACCTGCCTATATCCTAAGGGTGGGCATCCCATCCTGCGATCCCGATCCCGTCCCGTCCCGATTTTTTCGGGTCTTAATGGGATTGAATAATTCCATCCCGATTTCATCCCGTCCCGATCTAGAATGGGATGGGATGGGATGAAGATTTTCAATCCCGCCAATCCCATCCCGAGCTAATTTTTTAATATTTATTATTAATATTTTTTTATTTATTTATTTTAGGATTGCAATATTAGTGCAATTGAAGAAAAATGAATTTCGTTGAAATCAGTGTAATTAATATTAGTCTATATCTGCACCTACTTAATATTGGTTTATTTATAGAATTCTAAATGAATTATTTAATTGCAAACTCCTTAAAACTCAAAATGGGATTGCTAACTATATTTGAGATTTTATTTCGTGTCAAGACAATGAATTTAATGACTATTTTTTTTAAAGCAATAATGAAACATTCTTCTTAGCACGCCAAATCTACTTATCCTTTTGTTCACTCTATTCGAAACAGTATAGCAGGTCCACCATTGCCATTATACTATCCACATCTTAGTCATTCAAAACTCTGCAGAAATATTAATTACAGGGTGAATTTCAGCTATCATTTATGGTAGTTTATTATGATGTTGCATATTCAATCCAAGGCTATCATTTATGTGTAGTTCAACGAATTGCCTTTGCTTATTTTCAACTAAGCAAATTGGGTCTTGGGTAAGCAATAATTTGTCAAAAAATGAGAGCACGCTGATCCCATCCCGTCTCGAACCCATTTGGGATGGGACGAGGTCGGGATGGGGTTTTTCCCAGCCCGATCCCGTATGAATGGGATGGGATAGGGATGGGTCTATCTCGTCCCATCCCGTCCCGTGCCCACCCCTACTATATCCGCATGAGGTTATGCAATTTTGCAATGTTACTCCGTTTGAAGGTCGGTTGTGATGGAGTTTTTATTAACCTAAATTAATAAGCTAATAAACCCTACTTGTAATACCGCAAGTGCACGGCTATCTAACTAGTAGACAGTGGCAAATACGGGTCGATCCTACGAGGATATTGACGAGACAGTCGAATTCTAAAACTTATTTGAATTAAATTAGAGTTGGGGGTAACAACAGATGAAAATTACTAAATTAAGAAAATGAAATTAACAACTAAAATTAAACTGATAATATGATAGAGATGGGACTGAGACATCGAATCCACCACAGGTTCTTCGAGATTTGTGTAATCTAAATTATTGTTTTCAAGAATTAACATGACTAACCTAAAGATTAATCTAAGTTCGCAATTGATTTCAGCAAAGGTATAAACCCCAAGCATTGTGTGTCTTCTTACGGCACACACAATCACAGGTTTATTTTAACTAATTCTAAATCCCTAGCATTGCATGTCTTCTTACGGCACACACAATCACAGATTAATTGATTAAAGCAGACTTTGAATATCAATAAAGAGTACTTCTAACTATCGACTAGTCTAGACAGTTAATCCGGATATAATCGGTGAAAGCAAATTATTGAAACTCAGAAATCAAATGTGTTTAACGTTCAACTATATAGAAAACAATAAATTCAAAAAAATCAAACTCTAGGAAACCCTGTGGTTTCATCTTCGTCTCGGCGTGGGGTCTAGAAGATCATGGTGGCGGTGGTCACATCACTTGTGGAGTCCATCTCAGCACGAACACGCATCCCGAGAAAAGGCTATTGATGGATTGTGGTGGCTCTTACAGGATCTCGCGGTGCCAATAGCCAATTGTTTGAAAAACAATTGGTTCCCGCAAAAAAAGCACATTCCTCAGTTCTTCATCTCCAGCGAGCCACACTCCTCGCGAGCTCTTTCTTCCTCCGAACGGGGCCGGTACCTGGAAAAGAGAGAGAGATGGAAGAATAGAGAGAGAGACACAAAAGAGAACAAAAAAATAGGGAGAGAAAGTGGTGGTGGTGCGTGGTCTGGTTGTGATGAAGGAGCAAGAAGATGAAGGTGAAGGAGGAATAGACCGTGGAGAAGAGAGGAACAGAGATGATGGTGGTGTGTGTGGGTTGTTAGTCGGTTGGGAGAGAGGAAAACAGGGACGTCCTCCCTGTTTCTTCTTTGTTTTGTGCGCGAGGTGGTAATAGTGGTGCTCGATGGTGTGGATGTTGGACGGTGGTGAGGTGAAGAGACAGACACGAAAACAGGGGAAAATAGAGGAACAGGAGGTCGTGGGCGGTGTTGTTACGGTGGTTTGCGACAGGGACAGGGGCGGTGGTTGTGCGTGGTTGTGTTGACGCAGGAGTTGATGATGTCTACGATGGACAAGGTGTGGCGTCTCCCTAGCGAGTGAGGAAGGCGAGGTGACGGCTGATGGTGGAAGACGAGGAGGAGGCGGTGATGGCGGGATGATCGCACTATCGATTATCCTATAGAGTGAGGATTGCAAGCAGGGTGGATTGGCGTGGTGGCTGGAAAAGAGAGGAGGAAAACACACATAGGAAAAGTGGGAGAGCAAGAGAAGAGGAGAAGAAAAACCTTAATAGGGTTTTCCTATTTCCTTGTTAGGTTGGGCTTGGGTTTCTAGGTTAGTTTTTTAGGCTTGGTTTTAGGTTAAATTAGGTGGACCTAAGTTTGTTTGGGTTAGGTTTAAGTATGTGACCATCTACTTTATACCACCGCTAGAATCGACTAATTAATATATCATTTCCTCAAATTGTCGCCTTTATGCGATTTCATCGTTCACGTTCAAATTCCTACAAAAACATGAAAATGAAAAAATTAGAATAAAATATACTAATTGAAACACTAACATATATAAATTAAGGGATATATTATGTAATAATTACGTGAATATCAAATACCCCAAAACCTATATTTTGTTAGTTCCTCGAGCAAAACAATAAAAATAAAATTCTAATTCACTTTCGCAGGAATCATCGGTTGCACTTACCTTAAACGTGCAACAAGGCTTTAAACTGCTAGATTATCTTTAGTGGACGAGTTATAGTCTCGTGAGTGTTTCCAGAAATGTTACCCACAAACATTTGACTCAATAAATTTCCAAAATATGGTAACTTGATCACTCTATCCTCAGAGTAATAATCTAATTGCCAAAATTTTCAGAAAACAACTAAAAGTGTCACAATAATATATCAAAGAGTCTAACAACAATTTAATAATACCCAAAGGTTAAATAAATTTCATCAATTATTCTCAACTCGAAGTGTGTGTGTGCATGGCCTTATCAACACAACTTTATTTTTCTCAGCAAAGATACTAGATAACCTTTGAATTGTACGCTTCGACTACAAATCTCTCTTGTCACTCAGAAATGAATCACTTAGAGATTGGTTAGTTATCACTCAGTATATATGTGAAAAAAAGAATAAATTATGGAAAGACAAACATTTCACATAAAATAATCATGAAAAATGACTTTTAAAATAATGAAATGAATATGATCTCATGGACATGAATATCAATTACTTTGAGAATGCTGAATCATACACCATAGTTCTTGTCTATTTAATCTCCACATCTATGAGTCAAACTTTTACTTAAAATCAATTAGGTCTTTATTAGGTTGTAGTGAGGCTAAGATTTTGGCTAATAATAATGGAAAAGGATACGAGAAAATTCTCTGAGAATGGATACACCCTTTAATAAACATGTGCGGCTCTGAAGAATAAACCAATGTTGTACACTATTAATTTTTCTTCCTTCAAAATTTTTCTTCATATATATATATATATATTAACATGTTTTCCCCTTCTGCACAATAAAACATTTAAGTCCCGAGGATTCATGAAATATTTAGTTTCGGCTCTTTTTATTTGCCAATTCCAAAAATATATCAACCATACGCATTCTCAGAGACATTGGGTAAGGATAAAAATAGTATGAGATATTACTCCCTAACTGAAGTAGGTAATGGAGATGGGGTTAGCAAAGAAAAAGTTTATTTAAAGGCTCAAAGGGTTGCAAACGGATATCTATTATTAGGTAGGCTAAAAGGCTAAAGAACGGTACAAAGAAAAAAATTGCCTATATCACTTCCTAAGCTTTAGTCGGTATTATGACATCTTAACTAAATAAAACAAGAGTTCTAGTGTACTAATTCAATTTTAACACCATTCTCAAAGCAATCAATAAAAGAAACAAGAATAATGAGATTATCAACGAGAAAATGAGGACTCAAGAAAAGTAAGAGTTTATTTAATAACCCTCAAGGAAAATAGAATGTCTCAAAACTCACAAGGGTTAAGTCTCTACTATTATTCTAAGGTTATCTAGTTAATATCTTACTGATTAACTTCAAATCATGCTAACTCGGCTTATAGTGCAAGAGTGGTCGAGTCGAAAAGTATTATGAAATATATTTAACTTAAAGATAATATCAAACCATACGTTTTCCTATTGATATATAAAAGTGAAAGCATGTATTCCTCAATTTAAAGGCATGTATTCCTCAAATTTAAAGGCATACTTGAAAGCACATCCTCTTCATTGGAAAGAAACTTAGATTTTGAATGCATTTTCAAATCAAATTTTTTTTCCACACATTCATAATTAACTATGTATTCAATGGAGATTGAATAAAATACAATAATCAAATGTGAAATACATTTTAGTTCAAAATTTTTGAAAAATGCAGAAAAACTCATAAACCCCACCCCAAAACCTAAACCAAACATTGTCCTCAATGTATAAAATGATGATTATGATAAATGCAGGAAAAAGAAAAGATGAGAGTTAGAGTGATATTACCATGGGAAGTTTTTACCAATTTCGACAAAATCATCCACCAGTGAACGCTAAAAAATATCATGATAAATTGATAAAAACAATACAGGACACAAATGAAAAAAAAAATAATAAAAAATTACATGTATAAGTTGTAAGTCAAAATTGTTACGGATATAACGAGTATGAGTGAAATGCAACTAGAAAGAACTCGAAAATCAATCCAGACTAACCATAATGACACAACTGAAGCTAGGCTGCCTCCTAGGAGCGCTTGGTTTAACGTCGTCAGCCCGACATTTATTCTTCCTCATAAATGATGCACCATGAAATGACGAGGAAGAACATAGTGAACACTCCCCCAATCCTAGACACTTAGTCCATGATGCTGACTAGATCATATAACAATAACAGAAAAAGTCGAGGATCCGTCCAACATATAGTAGCACCTATATATATGCAGCACAACAAAAACTAACACATCCATAAAATGACGAAGACGCCATGCAAAATCATAGAGAAAATGCAAACGAACCTGCGGTCGTAAAGAAGTCATAGGGATCTATAGCAGAAAGTTGTCACCAATAGGAATATCCTGCAAATTACTATTTCCTACTCCTAAAAAGGGACATCCTATGTCTGGTGTCAAATCGGAAGATTGAATGTGTTGCACAATAGGATGGTCAAAATTAAAATCATCCCTTAAAAACAAGGGATCCACATAGGTAGCGACAATCACTATTAAAGGGATGGAAAATGGTATGTCTATAGATATATCAGGTGGTACAAGCTCATCATAACAAAATGAATTGCACAAAGATGATGAGCTCGACAGTTCAACGACACCCCCAAATCTGAAATCAATACTACCTATGAGATGTATTCTCTCCAAAGAATATTGATGATCAAACTTCATGTAAAAGTCACTAAGAGGACATATGTCAAATGGGTCATCATGAACAAGCGGAAAAGGGAATGGGTCAGAAAGCCCAATAGTATCAGCATAAAGGTTCAGTTTTGACTCACTGAGTGGAAGGAGTTCCACTTTAGGCTTCCATGTGTAACCCGGATCCATAATAGGGGCTGAATCAAGTAAAACATTCACTTCCCTAATGGAATCATCAATATCGAAGTCTAAACCGAAGTGAGTCAAACATGCTGCTAAGGGATCATCTGATACAGACTACAATAAGGAATTCTCCACCGAACTCTCAATCATGTCAACTTCACAAACATCCTCAGGCTCGGGAGGTTGTTGACTAACATTAAAAACGTTGAGTTCGACAGTCATGTTGCCAAATGAAAATTTCGTAATTCCATTCCTGCAGTAAATAATGGTATTGGATGTGGCCAAAAATGGTCTACCCAAAATGATTGGAATGTGACTAGAGGGATTGTGAACAGGTTGTGTATCAAGAACTATAAAGTCCACAGGGTAATAAAAATTTTCAACCTTGATAATCACATCCTCTATAACACCACGGGGGACTCCGACAAATCGATCTGCCAATTGCAGTGTTACTCTAGTCGGTTTTAACCCACTGAGACCTAATTGCTCATAAATAGAATATGAAAATAAATTAACACTCGCCCCTAAATCCAATGATGCCTTATCTATCACATGATCACCGATAATACAAGAAATAGTCGGGCAACCAGGATCCCTATACTTAGGCGGGGTTCTGTGTTGAATAATTGAGCTCACTTGCTCGGTGAGGATGGAACTTCCGCTTTTTGTGTGCAAAGATCCTTCAAAAACTTGGCATAGTTAGGAACTTGCTTGATAGCATTGAGTAATGGGATATTTATGTGAACTTGTTTAAAAATTTCCATTACATCGTTTACACTTGTTCCTTTCTTTGCCAGAGCTAACCGTGATGGAAGCGGTGCCCTAGGCAAATAAGATGCCTGAGTGGGGTCAGAGTCAAGAGGCACATCTTTAGAAGATGAGGCTTTGTCAGCCTCCTTGTCAGATGGAGATGCAACCTGCGTTGACTTAGACGGAGATGCAACGACAGTCGAATCAGGCACTTATTCCCGATTGTCAACTTGTTTTCCACTCCGAAGGGTAGTAATAGATTGGACATCTTCATGGTATGACTCAGATGTACTACCAACTTCGAATTGACCCTTTGGGTTTGGAACAGGTTGACTAGGAAATCTCCTTGGCTCTTTCTCCAAAAAGGACTGAGTAATCTTACTCACAGCTATCTCAAGTCTATTGATGGCTTGAGATTGGTGTTGAGTCGTGGCTTTCAACTCGGATATGTCCTTAGAATGCTACTAAATTATACTTTCTGAGCGCTGCAAAAACCGATTAACCGTTTCCTCTAAACTTGATGTGTTGGATGAAGGAACTTGGTTAAGGTGGATCTTAACAGGGCTAAAGGCTTGAGCAACCTGGGAGACAACAACAGGTCCCCCTTGGTGTGGGCCATGGGTCCAAGAGAGACTTGGATGTTTGGCGAACCCTGAATTGTAATAGTTAGGTTGCAAATTGTTGCCAGGTCGCTACATCACATTAAAAGAGTTGACTTGCTCAGCAGAGTATGCAGGATAATCGTTTTGCAAGTCACAATTAGCTATTGAATGACCAGGACTCGAACATGCAGCACAGACTTCAGATGAAGCGTTTGCGGGAAGTACAGGTTGACTCAAATTCAAAAGTGCATCTATCTTTTGAGTCATGGTCATAACAGCCGTCTCTAACTTTGAGGCAGAAGGGGGTTGAACAGATGTATCTCTAACTTCATATAGACCGCCCTTATGCCTATCAGACTCCTTTCTCGAATAATCCCATTGCTAAGAATTTTCGGAAAGCGTCTCAAAGAATTTCCAAATTTCACTAACACTCATTTTCATTAATGACCCACCACTAGTGGCATCAATCATACGACGAAAGTATTGAACCGTCTTGGAAGTATTAAACTAGCCGCCACTTCTCGAATCCGTGATGGGGACACCTGACAATGAGCTCATTGAACCTTTCCCAACATTCATAGAAATGTTCACCCTCTTTTTGTTGAAAATTAGATAAATCTCGTCAGAGGGCATTCGTTTTATGAATGGGGAAGTATTTTGTCAAGAACTTTCTTGACAACGCATCCCATGATGTGATGGATCATGTCTCTAATGCATTTAACCACAACTTCGCCTTATCTTTCAGAGAAAAGGGAAATAACCTAAGACGGACTGGATTATCTAAGACTAAGACCTTCCCACCAATCAGACTAGCAACTTTAGCCAAAACATCTCCCTGCAGGTTGACCGCAAAAATTCTCATGGAACCTTATTATTAATCAGGAAATAAAATGGCATCATAAGAGACTATGGTCATAACTCATGTTATCACTGTATTTCTATCTTATAAACCCCCCCACACCAAAAAAAAAATCTTATAAAAAGCGATACCCTTTAGGTGGGTCACCGGTAAATGAAAATATATACTCAAAATGTTCGAACTCTACCCCTAATAGAATTGCATGTGGTCAGCTGCTCAATTTGTCTTTCTGTCTATGCACAATATCTAATTTATATAGTTCATCAATTCCATACTACAATAACTGATTGGAGGTTGATGTTGTCCACAAGGTTAAGATGTAGTTCAACTCTTTGGAGAAATAGCAATTAAAGAATGAAGAATGGCCAGTGCCTGCATTTATCACTGAGTTTTTGAATCCCTTGTAATAGCATTCTGAGAAAAGGTTTGCTCTTTTTGGACCAAACAGATTCACGATATTGTTTTATTGGCATTTCTAGGAGCTAAAGGCTGAGCCATTCACCACAATGGGCTTCTGATCATTGTAAACAGACCCCAGGTAAATCTCAGGATGTTTTTCCAAGTAAACAACCACAATCTAGAAAGGTAACACAACGACTATTTAGTGCCCTCTCAGGTAAGGTGGGAGCTCTTAAGGTGGAGGAGAGCGTTCTCAGTGCGAACTCTTCTTTGTAAAAGAAATTCAACATCCATTAATGTCTCTGTTAGAGAATAGAAGACATTGATAAAACTCAACAAATGACAAAGATACACAAACAAGAAGAAACATATTTCTCATGAAGAAGACATTGATAAAACTCAACAAATGACAAAGATCCTTCAGGAGCGCCTTCTTAGAGGGTGCACACCTTCCCAGTGTCGCTTGTCAGCTATTAGGAAGGGTAAATTCTGTAAGTTACAAAGATTGTCTACAGAGCCTAGCAAGAGGGCACACTCTTTTTCACTGTGTGCTTGGGTCAACTATTAACTAGGCCTGATAAGTCTGTAAATTTCTGAAGAGTGGTGCAATTTAACACTATAATAGTACGGATATTAGGACAAATTGCACTATGACAATGGATTGATGCTCTGAATATATAAAATAAATGAAGAAACTTATATACAGATTCAACCTCAGGAACTTATGGGTGATCATTACCCATGCAACAATGTAACATCAGGTGGCACCAGGAGTTCCCTCAAACACTTCACTAACTATGATTGTTATACTCTTCTAAGTAATGAAACCGAAGTGGTACTGAAGGTATAGAGGGAAGTCTAGGGGACACCTCATGTAATCGGTAACCTTTCTAGCTCTTGATCTAGTCACTGTTTTGATTAACAAGAAAACTGCACAACTATTTATATAGCAAGTCACCTGGTGAGATACCTTTGGCACACTTAGTTGAAACTAGTGGCCTTCAGAATAGGGACCAATTTTGCATGAACAGATCCAGGAGATAAGCTGTGTACATTGAACGTAGGCTTGTTTGTAGATGTGAATATAGGTGGAGTAGAGAATCAAACAACATAGCAGCCAAAAGGTGTGTGAGATACCATATATATCTCTATATCATGACCTTTTCTCGTCCTCTTGAGTACTGACTCACTTCCATCAATTTTTTCTTGTTAGAAAATCTTCAAAATTTATATTTCCCTTGTTAAAATTTTGGGGAATTTTTATATAAGTATCTTACATGGAAAATAACTGTAAGCTATATTTTACAGATGTTACATATACAAATTTCAACATTCAAGAACCAAAGTTGTTAATTAGGCAACTAAATATATAAAAGTGTCGACTATGCTTAGATTTGTGTCAATTTTCTGTTAATTCGCCTTGAAGATGATAACTAGGCATTTTCTTTGTACAGATTGAGTTATAAGAGAGGTATCTATCAGAATCCTACCTGATGAGCTACTAATTGCAGTTAGTTAACTGCATTGTAGCTAGTAATTGCAGTTAGCTAATCTTGAAGTTTCCAATGAAGAGAAGAGAATAAATGGCTACAGCAAGGAATGAGTAACTACACAGTGAAGTCAATGTATGAGGCTTTGAGAGCTTTCGACAATCAGGAAGACATTTGGAAAGGAGTATGGGTAAAAGATGTTACCCCTCGCTCAACTTCTTCCTCTGGACGGTAATCATGGTAGAATTCTGACTGGATATAATTTGAGGAAGAGGAGATGGATGATCCCTAATAGATGCTATATATGTATGTGGTATCGACAAGAAGAGCATTGACCACCTGCTTCTATCATAGCTTGGCCAAATTTGGATTTCTTTCATTGCTGAATTTGGTGTGCAAAAGACTGTGGTAGGCTCGATGAAGGATTAGTTAGCAAATTGGAATTAATCATGAGAACCATATCAATGGCATTGACTAAAAAATCTAGCCAATTAAAAAGAGGGCGCTCTGAGGCGATTTGAAGGGTACTCTGGGTATTAAGGTTTTGATTTTGTTTCTTTCAATCCTGGCCGTTCCAAGAGCTTTGGAACTTATCTACACCCTTGATTAGTGTGGCGGCTAGGTTTCAGCAAGAAAACCTAGGCAATTTTTACACAGTTCAGGCAGCCGTCAAGCTTAGGGGTGGGCAAACGGGTCAAGGATCCGCGGATTTAAACCGGACCGGACCGTTTTGCTCTAAACGGTCCGGATTTTGATTTTGTATTTTTAGGTACGGTTCGGATTGGTCCGGATCCGTTATAAAACGGTACGGTTCGGATCGGTCCGGATCCGTTATAAAACGGTCCGGTCCCGGTTTCTATTTTTTAAAAAGAAACGGTCCGGGTTGGACCCGTCCGGACTGTTTCAAATCGCATTTAGTATAAAAACTTAAACCAAAACCTAAACCTAAAAAATCTAAACCTAAACAGTCTCGAGAAGGGGAAGGATCACCCTCTCCTCTCCTCTCCTCTCTCTGTCTCTCCTCTCCTCTCGCATTTAGGCTAAACTCTCACTCATCTCCTCTCTCTGTCTCTCCTATTTTTGTCTCTGTCTCGAGAAGGGGAAGGAGATCTCCTCTTCTCCTCTCCTCTCCTCTCTCTGTCGAAGAAGGAGATCTCCTCTTCTCCTCTCCTCTCGCAGTAGATCTGTCTTCATCAAGTAGATCAGCCGCAGAGAAGAAGATCAGCCGCAGAGAAGAAGTAGATCTGTCTTCATCAAGAAGATCAGCCACATAGAAGAAGATCAGCCGCAGAGAAGAAGTAGATCTGTCTTCATCAAGAAGATCAGCCGCAGAGAAGAACATCAGCCGCAATAGATCCGTCGAAGAACTCTATCGAAGCAGCAGCAGCAGAGAAGAAGAGATCAGAGGTGGAGGAGAAAACGAAGAAAATAAACCATAAAGCACTAATTTTTCTTTCTTGGATTTCGTTCTGGTTTGATTTCTATCTTTGTTGTTCTTCTTTTGATACAGTGTTGATGTTGTAGATGATCCGTTCTTGTACTGATGATGATTATCATGATGGGTATTTGATGAAAGAATGATTGGGTAATTGAATTCATGGTTTGGGTGTGTTTTTTGTGTGTTTGTTTGCTGGATTTTGTGTGGTTTAGAGGAGGAATTTGGGGTGATTGATTAAAGGGGTTGTGTTGAATTAGTGACTTTGGAGTGATGGATCTGTATGGACTATGGAGTGATGAATTTGTTTGAATGATCGATCAAACAAATTAGGTGATCGATCAAACAGATTAGGGATTAGATGATGAATCTGTATCTGAGTTTATCGATGATGGATCTGTTTAACAAATTTATTTTTCTGTTTTTTTTTAAGGCAATTATTTCTGTTCTTTATTCAATTGGAACCGTTTGGAACCGTAAAACCGGACCGTTTCAAACGGTTCGAGTTAGGTTCGGTTCCAATGTTAAAAATCAGGGGATCCGGACCGGACCGGATCCGTTAATTTGAAACGGTTCGAGTTAGGTTCCTCCAAATTTGGAACCGATCCGGACCGTGCCCACCCCTAGTCAAGCTTGGCCGGCGTCACAACAGGACGCCACTTGCTGGTCGCTCTGCCTGGTTGCTCTATCCTGTTGACTGTGTGCAGGTCCTTCAGGCCGTGTTCATGGTTTTCTTGGCATGACAAGTAGTCAGGCAGCATCTTTACCTTCCCCTATGGTAGGGGAGCAAGGGTAGGGGAGCATCGAAGGGGCGCCTAAGCCTTCGTTTGCTCAAATCCTTGGAAAATTTTTGGTTGAGGATATTACGGATATGCACGTTGAGGGAACTAGATTCCGCAAAGATGGGGAGCCAGCAATTAGAATTACGGCATCAGATGAAGTACGTGGGGAAGCTTTCATGGAGAAGCATGCGATTGTTCTAAAGTTCTCTAGCTATAGGCCAACTTTGGAAGATATTCAGGATTCGATTCATAGAACTTGGGGTACTCTAGGAGATTTCTCGCTAAGACTACTCGATCAACGTCACGTTTTAGTCCGTCTTCAATCCGAGACGGAAGCAAAGAAAGTGTTGTCGAGGGATTCCTTTTTGATTCGTGGAGTTAGATTCAAAGCTTTTCGCTGGCACGATGGTTTCAGTCTGAAAGCAGATCCGATATCGGTTTCATTATGGGTAGAGCTGCCTAACTTGCTTTTGCATTTATTTCATCCTCCTCTGTTGAAAGCAATTGTGAATTCTTTTGGTGGTTTTTTGGGCATGGATGATCACACTCGATGTTTATCACGTCCGGGTTCTGCCCGTGTTTGCATAGGGATGACTTTGGCAGAAAAGCTTCCTAATAGAATTTGGATAGACAGGGCTAACAATAGGGGCTTCTGGCAAAATATTGAATACCGGGGTTCAAATATTGTGACTATTGTTCTTTTCTAGGACATCAGGAGGAATTTTGTAGGAAAAAATTGGGTCTCAAGGGCAGTGTGAAAGCATCCCATTTGGTGAACGTAGAGAAGAACGAGAAACAAAAGGTGGAAGTCAAAGTCATCAGGCGAGAGTATCTGCCAGTGGACAATAAAAACAAAGTTGCAAAATCCGAAGTGGGCACTAGTGGTGCAAAAAATAATATGGAAGAGGAAATCAAGGAGGGAAGGAATGCAAAGAAACAAGAGGTCAAAGAACCAGTGAATTTAGTATTGACAAACAAATTTGAGACGCATACGAAGGATTTTGTTGAAGAGGAGAGTAATCAAATCAAAAATCATTTGGCTAGTAAGGAAAGGGATATTGCCAATGACAGTTGCGCATGAAACGACGGAGGAAGGTCTCCAAGAGGCGGGGTATACAGTTAGTGAGATTGAAAAAACTAAGCAAGGAGACCTAATGGTACACGATGGTTCATGCAACCCGGGGATGACAAGTCCTGGGATGGAAGATGTGTCAAAAAAGGTTGAAATCAGTCCAATTAAGCTTCTCAAAAGACAGAGCTCCCGAGCAATTCAGGCTGAGGAAGGAGCAGCTCATTGTCACGAGCCATCTAGCATAGCTTTCTCTAGATGCCTCCGGAAGGTTCTAGAGTGCTCTTGGACATTCTAGCTTAGCTTTCTCTAGATATCTCCGGAAGGTTCTAGAGTGCTCTTGGACACTCTAGGTTAGCTTTCTCTAGAGTGTTCTAGCATGGATGAGTCTAGAACACCCTTGTACAAATTGGTGTAGTATTTTCTAGAAGCCTCCTTATAATTTCTAGTTCCTTTGGAGGTGGGAACTTTCTAGAAGCATAGAGAATACTCCTTTGATGGAGGATTGTGGAAGGTTCTAGGCTAGAAGCCTCTAGGACTTTAAGGGCCTATAAATAGGCCTTGGTAGGGCTGGGCAAGTACGGATAACCGACCCAAAACCTAAAAACCGAAAACCGGCCCGAAAAATTCGGGCCCGTGTTTAGGAGAACCGAAACCGAACCGAGTTGACCGGGTAACCGAGGTCCCGGTTAACCGATTTACGGGCCGGTTTCGGGCCGGGCTCGGTCATAAGAGAAAAAAAAATACGTACAGTTAAAAAAAAAAAATTCATTAATCAAGATCTGAGATCATACAACAAAAAATTACAATAAGTTACAAAAAAAAAATACTTAATCAATCATACAACCAAAAAATTACAAAGATGGATCAGATCTGAGATCTGAGATCAAGATCTGATTGATCACGATCTAAGACCAAGATCTGATTGATCACGATCTGATTGATCAAGATCTGAGATCAAGATCTGATTGATCAGATCTGATTGATCACGATCTGATTGATCAGGATCTGATTGATCAGATCAAGATCTGATCTCGATCTGATTGATCACGATCTGATCTCGATCTGATTGATCAATATCTGATGAAGGGAGGGGATCTCAGATCAAGATCTGATCGGGGAAGAGAGGGGATCTCAGATCAAGATCTGATCGGGGAAGGGAGGGGAACTCATCAGATCTTGAGAGGCGTCGGGTCGATCAGATCTTGATCTTCATCATCTTCATCAGTTCATCTTCATCTTCATGATCATCTTCATCAGATCAACATGGGGGAGGGCGGTGGAGGAGACGAGATGGCGAAGCGGCAGGGGTGGAGGGGAGACGAGATGTCGAAGCGAAGCGGCAGGGGTGGAGGGGAGACGAGATGTCGAAGCGAAGCGGCAGGGGTGGAGGAGACGGGATTGGAGGTGGCTCTCCCTCCCTCCCTCTCGCTGGTTTCCTCGATGATTGAGAGTTAGAAGAAATGAGGAGAGATGAAGAAAAAGGTTAGGAAAAAAAATGAGGAGTCGGGCCGGGCCGGGTATTCGACGGGCTTCAGAAATGAAAATCGAGGCCCGGACCAGAAACTTCGGGCCGGGCCGGGCTTTTACAACCGAAAATTTTCTAATTAATTAAAACCGATCCGATCGGTCCGGTTGTCGGTTCGGTTCGGGGCTTTCGGTCCTAAATGCCCACCCCTAGGCCTTGGCATTCATTTGTAGAGATCATCAAACACTTGTACAACTCTCTCAAGCAATACAAGCATTCTTTCAAAAGCCTAAACACTTGTGCCTTAGCATTTTCCTCACTTAAGCTTTCGTAGCAACACTTAGCATTAGCCAAGCATCGAAGTGCCTTGACTAGTTAGTCCGACGGGAGTGTGACGCTAGTAGGCAGCGTGTTAGCCAAGGGAAAAAGGTTAGCACGTGACACGTGGTATCAGAGCAGCGACGATCGTAGGGGCGGTCTTGCTGAAGTTGCATTGTGCTAGCTGTTGTGTGTACGAAGGTTAGGTGCGGAGCAATCTGATCATGTCGGGAAACAAAGAGAGTGCTATTGTAGGGTCCGTGATCGAGGAGACTGGAAGAAAGACTAGTCGGACCAGCATGCTTGAGGATCGTATGGCCAAGGTGGAGCTGACCGTGGGTGATCTCCAAGACAGCGTTGGGGAGATGGAACAGAAGGTTGAGTCCTTCAATGGGACGTTGGCTAGCGTCCCTACGGATATCGAGCAACTCGATAGTCGCGTCCATGACCTTGAGCTCGGCACTGTGGAAGCCAAGGACGAGACTCAACTTCTCGTCAACCAAGTTGCGGATGCTATGCGCAACGAGATGGGCCAGCTCAAGGACACGCTTATGAGGCAGCTCCAAGCCATTCGGGAGCAGGTTGAGTCTTGCAATCGGACGTCAACCTATGCAAAGCGGCTGTGGCAGGTAGTGCTACTATACGAGAGGGGCCAAGGATGAAGGTGCCCGAGCCGCCAAGGTACCATGGGAAGCGCGATGCTAGGGAGCTCGACAACTTCCTATGGAGTGTTGAAAAATATTTCAACGCTATGCGCTTGGACGACGATGAGTCCAAGATCACCACCGTCACCATGTACTTGGGTGATGATGCCATCCTTTGGTGGAGGAGGCGTGAGTCGGATATCAAGAAGGGTATTTGCTCGCTCAAGACTTGGGACGAGTTCAAGGCGGATTTCAAGCGGCAATTCTATCCGGAGAATGCGGAAGAAGTTGCTATGAAGAGGCTGCGTGGACTGAAGCATATGGGGTCAATCAAAGAGTATGTCAAGCAGTTCACTTCTCTTATGCTTGAAGTCTCGGACATGCCAGAGAAGACTCAGCTCGTCTATTTCATGGATGGACTACAACGATGGGCCGAGCAAGAGTTAAAGAGACGCAACGTTAAATCGCTTGCAGAGGCCATCGCAGTTGCCGAATCCTTGTTCGAATACAAGGTTGATTCGAAAAGCCACAAGGGCGGCAGCATGAGTGGCGGCGGTAACAAGGGAAAAGGTGGGGGAGCAAAACCCACTGAAAGAAGCAGCAGTAGCAGCGGCGGCAAGCAGTTCGAGAGGAAGGACAAAGCCAAACAGTCCTTTTCAGATAGCAAGGTGAAAAACCGCGACTGCTTCTTGTGCGGAGGGCCGCACTGGGCTAGGGAATGCCCACAGCGACAAAAGCTCAATGCGATGATCGCTGGCAAGAGTGGATCGTCCGGGAAATCATCGGGGGATGAGGCGCAAATGGGGACTTTGCGCTTGCTAAGCAGCGTCAAGGCTACGGTGGAGCAAAGCAACGTGGCTAAGGTAAGTATGCTGCCCCGTTCGAAGAAATCTGCTCTTATGTTTGTGGAAGCCAAGGTAAATGGCAAGGCTTCAAAGGCACTCGTCGACACGGGTGCAACGCACAACTTTGTTGCCTTAAAGGAGGCAACAAGGCTGGGCGTGCAGTACACCAAGGAGCCAGGCACCTTGAAGACCGTCAACACAGCACCGGTGCCTATCCATGGTGTAGCACGAGGCGCCTCCCTTCATTTGGGCGAATGGAAGGGGATGGTGGACCTGACTGTCGTCACGATGGACGACTTCTCATTGGTGCTGGGCATGGAGTTCATGGATACGGTGAAGCCATGGACATTAGAAAGGGACGGGTCGATGACTATTGCAAAGGATCGAGAATCATGCTCTGTCCCTGTCACTCGGGAGATCGTGGAGGCCAAAATGTTGTCAGCCATTCAAGTGAAGAAAGGCGTGCAAAAGGGGCAAGCAACATTTGTGGGCCACGTTGATCGAAGATGGGCCTCAAACCCAGCGAGGTTCCGAAGGAGGTAGCTGCGGTTTTGAAAGAGTACGAAGATGTCATGCCTCCAGAGCTACCCAAGAGACTTCCTCCAAGAAGGGAAGTCGATCATATGATCGAGCTGGAGCCAGGGGCTAGGCCTCCATCCATGGCGCCTTATCGGATGGCACCACCAGAGTTGGAAGAGCTACGCAAGCAACTCAAGGAGCTGCTGGACGCGGGGTTCATTCGGCCATCCAAGGCCCCATTCGGTGCACCAGTATTGTTCCAACGCAAGCATGACGGGTCCTTGCGTATGTGCATCGATTACCGAGCACTTAACAAAGTAACCATCAAGAACAAGTATCCAATTCCTTTGGTTGCTGATCTTTTCGATAGGCTCGGTAAAGCCAGATACTTTTCTAAACTAGATCTCCGATCGGGGTATTGGCAAGTGCGCATAGCCAAAGGAGATGAGCCAAAGACGGCATGCGTCACTCGCTATGGGTCTTATGAATTCTTGGTGATGCCTTTTGGTCTCACCAATGCCCCGACTACTTTCTGCACTTTAATGAACAGAATCTTTCAGCCTTTCTTGGATAAATTTGTAGTCGTCTATCTCGACGATATCGTCGTGTATAGCGACAACTTGGAAGAACATGTGCATCACTTGCGACAGGTTTTCCAAGCATTGCGGGAGAGCGAGCTGTACGTGAAATTGGAGAAGTGCTCGTTCGCCCAAGACGAGGTGTCTTTCTTGGGGCACCGCATCAAGGCTGGAAAGATCATGATGGAACGGGACAAAGTGCAGGCCATCAATGAATGGGATCCACCCAAGAACGTTTCGGAGCTACGTTCTTTCCTTGGACTGGCCAATTATTATCGGAGATTCATTTTGAGCTACTCGGCGAGAACAGCCCCACTGACCGACATGCTGAAGAAGAAGGTGCAGTGGCATTGGAATGAGAAATGCCAAGAAGCATTCGATGATTTGAAGAAGGCAGTCACCGAGGAACCTGTCTTGGCCTTGCCCGATTATGCTAAGTCATTCGAACTTCACACCGATGCATCAGACTTTGCAATCGGAGGGGTGCTTATGCAAGAGGGGCATCCCATAGCCTATGAGTCTCGCAAGCTCAATGATACCGAGAGACGGTATCCAGTGCATGACAAGGAGATGACAGCCATCATTCACTGCTTGCGAACTTGGAGGCACTATTTGCTTGGGAGTCGGTTTACCATTATGACCGACAATGTGGCTACGAGTTATTTTCAAAATCAGAAGAAGATCAACCCCAAGCAAGCTCGGTGGCAAGATTTCTTAGCAGAGTTCGATTATGTCATGGAGTACAAGCCGGGCAAAACTAATGTTGTTGCTGATGCTCTCAGCCGAAAGGCCATGCTCGCTAGCGCAAGCAGCGCCGCTAGCAACCTTCTTGATCGGATCAAGGAGGGGACTTCTCAAGACCCCTTGGCCAAGGGACTCATGGAGATGGCCAAGGAGGGAAAGACTCGACGGTTTTGGGTAGAGAATGGGGTGATCTACACCGTCGGTCGTCGCATTTATGTGCCTAAGTGGGAAAATCTTAGGCGAGACATCATGAAGGACTGCCACGACTCAATGTGGGCTGGCCATCCGGGGATGCAGCGGACATTGGCACTCTTGGAGGTAGACTACTATTGGCCTCATATGCGGGATGATATAGAGGCCTATGTGAAGACTTGTCTTGTGTGCCAACAAGACAAGATAGAGCAGCGTTTGTACCGGCAGGACTATTGCAGCCTTTGCCAATTCCGGAAAGGCCATGGGAAAGTGTATCAATGGACTTCATATCGGCCTTGCCCAAGTCTGATGGGTATGGCTCTATTATGGTCGTGGTCGATCGCTTTTCCAAGTATGGGACTTTCATACCTGCCCCACGCGATTGCACGGCCGAGCAAGCAGCCAAGTTGTTCTTTCAGCATGTGGTGAAGTATTGGGGCTTGCCTCGGAGCATCATAAGTGATCGGGACCCAAGGTTCACAGCAAAGTTCTGGACGGAGTTATTCAAGCTCTTGGGTTCGGGTCTACACTTCTCAACAAGCTTTCACCCGCAAAGCGATGGGCAAACAGAGAGGGTGAATGCCTTGTTGGAGCTATACTTGAGGCACTTTGTGGGTGCCAACCAGAAGGACTGGGCCAAGTTGATGGATGTGGCTCAATTCTCATTCAACTTGCAGCGGTCCGAATCGACGCAACAAAGTCCGTTCGAGATTGTCATGGGCCAGCAGCCCTTGACTCCACAAGCCGTTGCGTCGGGCTACACGGGTAGCAGCCCCGCTGCGTACAAGCTTGCACGAGGGTGGCATGAGCAGCTTGATATAACGAAGGCATACTTAAACAAGGCGTCTAAGAAGATGAAGAAGTGGGCAGACAAGCATAGACGCCCTCTCGAGTTCCAAGTGGGCGATATGGTCATGGTCAAGTTGCTGCCACAACAGTTCAAGGTCTTCCGCTCAGTGCACAAGGGACTAGTGCGGAAGTATGAGGGGCCATTTCCCGTCCTACGGAAGGTCGGGAGAGTTTCTTACAAGCTTGAGTTGCCGCCCAAACTCAAGATTCATCCGGTGTTCCATGTGAGCATGCTCAAGCCCTACCATGGTGATAAAGAAGATCCAACGAGGGGCGAGTCACATCGGGCACCAACCGCGGTCGTAACTTCCTTTGATCGAAAGATCGAAAGCATCGAGGCAAAGAGGCTCATCCGAAGGAGGGGTGTGCCAAGCTATAATGAGTATCTCATTCGATGGAAGGGACTACCGAATAGTGAGGCCTCATGGGAGAAAGAGGGTGACCTATGGCAATTCCAGGGCAAGATCGCGGAGTTCGAGGCACGGTCTTGACGAGGTCGTCAAGGACTTGGGTGGGGGAGAATGTCACGAGCCATCTAGCATAGCTTTCTCTAGATGCCTCCGGAAGGTTCTAGAGTGCTCTTGGACATTCTAGCTTAGCTTTCTCTAGATATCTCCGGAAGGTTCTAGAGTGCTCTTGGACATTCTAGGTTAGCTTTCTCTAGAGTGTTCTAGCATGGATGAGTCTAGAACACCCTTGTACAAATTGGTGTAGTATTTTCTAGAAGCCTCCTTATAATTTCTAGTTCCTTTGGAGGTGGGAACTTTCTAGAAGCATAGAGAATACTCCTTTGATGGAGGATTGTGGAAGGTTCTAGGCTAGAAGCCTCTAGGACTTTAAGGGCCTATAAATAGGCCTTGGCATTCATTTGTAGAGATCATCAAACACTTGTACAACTCTCTCAAGCAATACAAAGCATTCTTTCAAAAGCCTAAACACTTGTGCCTTAGCATTTTCCTCACTTAAGCTTTCGTAGCAACACTTAGCATTAGCCAAGCATCGAAGTGCCTTGACTAGTTAGTCCGACGGGAGTGTGACGCTAGTAGGCAGCGTGTTAGCCAAGGGAAAAAGGTCAGCACGTGACATCATGCTGTCCTAGGTAGGCAGCTTGTTCACGTTGACGTTGGGAGCTATCTTCCCGAGTCAGGGAGCCAAAAGGGTGAGCAAATATTGCCCAATGCTGATCAAGACTGTCCCACGTCTCCACTTGAAGAACAGCAGCTGAAAGAGAGTCCAAAAACAGAGCTTGCACGCTCTGTTTCAGCAGGGAACAATGGTGGTTTTGCGATCATATCACAACAATCGGTTGGTGCGGAAATAGGGGCAGCTAATCTAAAGTGTTCAAGGAGGTCGAGTCTGGGTTGGGTGGAACCCAAGCATGGTTACATGTTCTACAATCTCAGCTTCAGGACAAGCTATCACAGTGAAGGCTAAATGGAATGATGGACTTGAGTGTGCACTGACTTTCATCTATGCAAGTAACCAGTATACTACTAGGAGACTGCTATGGCAAGAAATTGAAGCGTATGCAAATTCAGTAACAACTCCTTGGGTCCTGATAGGTGACTTCAATGCTACGTTACATGTAGCGGAGCGGATAGGACATGCTGAGACACAACAAGGAGGGGCGCATGATTTTCGAAATTGTGTAACCAAAGCTAGTCTCTATGACTGTCGATATAAGGGGAACTTCTTCACCTGGTGCAATAATCAATTGGGATCAGGAAGGGTTTCATCGAAAATTGACAGGGTGCTGGTCAATAATCAATGGCTACAACAATTACCTGGAGCTGAGGCAGAGTTCTTGAATGCAGGTATATCCGACCACACACCAATCACTGTATCTTTATATGATAATAGCGTTAAAGGCCCTGCTCCATTCAAATTTTATAATTACTGGATCCATGAGCATGATTTATATAAGATAGTTGAAGAAGTGTGGAGGCTATGTGCAGGGGCGGATCCAGGATTTTAGTCGAAGGGGGGCGAAATGGAAAATACTTATTAGTTGATAAAAGTAGTTATCAATGGTAAAGCCAATTTTTTTTTTACCGAAGCTAGTAACTAATAAAAAAACTCAACTATAAAAAATACAATGCATATATCAAATTGGATCCAAGTGTAGTCAATTTTAAGCCAAAATAAGGTCACTATTGATAACCTTAGCAAAAAGCAAACAAGCATAATAACTAGAATATATAACTAATATCACAAAAGAGTTTGTCTAGGCAGCCAGACTTTAAAGCCATTTTTTGGCCAGGCTAGAGCATTTTTACACCTTTACCCATTCTCTTTAAAATACAATCACACACATTATCTATAGAAGGGATAGAAATGTAAAAAATTTTAAACCTGACCAAAAAGTGGCTATAAAGCCTTGTTGTCTAGAATTGAGAATCACAAAATAATTAGGATAAGTTCTAGGTGAAGCTAAAAAAAAAAATTGAAATTTGCGAATCTAATATGATCATAATACAATTTCAAAGAAAAATAGTTTATATGAGGCTCAAATTTTATACGAGTTGGCTAATGGTATATATTTTCATTGAATTCTATCGTTATTATTTTAGATATTAATTTTAAATATTTTTTTGTTAGGGGTTTAATATCGCTTGTGAAAAAAATTCATTTATTTAATGTTAATAAATTTTTTAATGTTTGCAATTACTAATAAAATTGCATTGAAAATAAAATAAAAAATGCACTCGAAGAGTATCAAACTCAGGTCTTTTATTAAAAGTGATAGACCTCCAACCACTACACCAACAAAGACATATTTGAATATTTTCATAAACAATTAACTTATTGTATTCTACATTATATAATCGATTTTTTAAGACTAAAATATATATAATAAAAATATTTTAAAAGTTGCTCAAAAGTCATTGGTGCTCTTATTTACAGACTTGTCCAGAAGTTAAAGAATGTGAAGCAAGCGCTCACAGTGTGGCTCAAAAATGGCTTCAATAGAGCTAGCTCAGCTGTAGAGCAAGCTAGAGCCCGATGCAACATGCCCAGGAAAGCATACAACACACCCCGGTTACAGATGCATTGTTATTACAGGAACGTCAAGAAGTCAAAGAGTTTGCAAAGGCTGCTAGGCAGGAAGAATCTGAGCTGAAACAGAAGTCTAGATCTATTCTTTTTGCAGTTGGGGATCAAAATAATGCATACTTTCATAGCATGGTCAAGGAACGCAGAATGCAAAATAAAATACTGAGTATTTACAATAGCCAAGGCGAGAAACTAGAAGAACAAACAGCAATAGATGCAGAGTGCATACAATATTTTGGGAACATATTTGCTGGTGGCCATGACACTGCTTATGATCCTGAAATAATTGAAAATTTGCAGTTTGATAAGACTGTTACAGAGGAAATGGGAGCTGAGTTAATTAAACAGATAAGCAGAGATGAAATAGTTGAAACTCTAGCAGCAATTGACTCCAACAAGGCAAGGGGACCAGATGGCTTCTCATCTCTATTTTTCAAATGCACATGGCGTATAGTTGGGAATGACTTTGTTAAGGCAATCCTTGACTTTTTTCGGAGATCCAAACTACTAGGAGAGGTAAATGCAACTAATGTTACTTTAGTCCCTAAGGTTACTAATGCCTCTTTTTTCAGTGAATATAGACCCATTGCTTGCTGTAATGTGGCTTACAAATGTATCACCAAGATTCTAGCAAGCATAATGAAGGAGACAGTCAAAAGGATGGTTAGTGGTTCTCAGTCAGCATTCATCAGTGGCAGATATACTCAAGACAACATTATGCTCGCCCATGAGCTAGTGCGCAACTACCACCGAGACAAAGGTCCACCTAGGTGCGCTGCGAAGATTGACTTGAAAAAGGCTTATGATATGATACGTTGGGATGCAATACTACATTTATTGAAGAAGCTACAGTTTCCTACTGTTTTTGTTGAATGGATCAAGGAATGTATCTCTACTCCTAAGTTCTCCATCTGTCTAAACGGCTCTCCTAAAGGATATTTTAAAGCTACAAGAGGTATACGACAAGGATGCCCTATGTCACCCTATCTGTTTGTTATGATAATGGAAGTTTTGCATGTTATTCTAAGGAAACAAGTGCAGGAAGGTCACTATAAGCTTCATTACAGATGCCAGGATCCCATCATTACACATTTATGCTTTGTGGATGATCTTATAGCCTTTTTCTATGGAGATAGTGGCTAAGCGAAGGCTTTATTTGATTCTCTTAAGCTATTCAAAGAGTACAGTGGATGAAGTTAACTGTGACAAAAGCACACTGTTTCTATCAGGTGTATCGGATCAGGAACGCAGGATGATCACAGAACAACTTCAATTTCAAATGGGTAACCTTCCTGTAAGGTACCTAGGCCTTCCCATGATCTCATCATATCTATCTCACCATCAGTGTACACCTATTATAGACAAAATCAGAAAGAAGGTTAACTCATGGAAGAATAGGTTTCTAACCAATGCAGGAAGGCTAGTCCCCATTAAAGCAGTTTATCAAGTATGCACATCTACTGGACAACTTGTTATGGATTGCCTAAACAAACATTGGACTGCATCAGTGCAATTCTGCGTACATTCCTATGGTCAGGCAGTGATGTATCCACTAAAAAGCTATGGTGAGTTGGGATAAGGTATGTTGTCCGTATAATGAAGGAGGACTACACTACAAAAAAAATCGACATCAGCGACGGCTAGAATCCGTCGCCAATTGACCAAAAACCGTAGCTAAATCAAAACAGCGACGGCACACCAACCGTCACCAAGCCGTAGCAATCATTATCGTCGCTATTTGAATCAGCGACGGCACAAAAGCCGTTGCTAATTGGCGACCGCTAAAAACCGTCACTAATTTGAAAACTGCCGTCGCTAATTTCCAAATTCAAATACATATTAGCGACGGGTAGCTTACCGTTGCTAGCTAGCGACGGTTTCTTGCCGTCGCTAATTTCCAAATTCAAATACATATTAGCGACGGTTAGCTTACCGTAGCTAGCTAGCGACGGTTTCTTGCCGTCGCTAATTTCCAAATTCAAATACATTTGCGACGTCTAGATTACCGTAGCTAGCTAGCGACGGCTCCATGCCGTCGCTAAGTCCCGAATTAGATTTCTTTAGGGACGGCCAGATTGCCGTGGCTAACAAAAAAATTTGAAAAAAAAATTTTTTATAATTAATTTTATAATACTTTTTTTGTCATTATATTAATTTTATATTACTCAATAAACATCAAATTGAATTATAAACATCAAATTGAATTATAAACATCTTAATAAAATACAATCCCAAATAGACAAAATTGGAATATAAACATATTTGGCATATACTTTTTATTTGTCCCGAATAGAAATACTTTTTTTGGCAAATTATAAACTTCTTAAACCTAAACAAAATTAAATTAATTTTCATATACTCAATAAATTGTCCATCACAAAAAATACAATCCCAAATACTGTCAACCTCAAATTGAGATAACTACATAAAACAAAATTGTGATCGTCTATGCGAAATAAAACAAAATTTTTACATACAGTAATATTACAGTAATTGCTTTAAGATCTGCATCAGCTTGGTCTTCCAGAACTGCATTAAAATCACAATTTGCACAATCATCAGAGTAAATAAGCCCACAGATCGCTACCCTGATTATATAAGACCATATGCTAAACAAAAACTTACACAAATAAAATCCAAAACAGATGTGTACCTCACCCAGCAATGAGGTACTGTGCAGGATCACCTTCGGGGACATTTTCCATGAACCATGCTACATGTGAAACCACTTCTTCGTTGCTGAAGGTGGTGAATGATAGAAGGTGTACAACTGACATAAGCAGCTGTACCCACATAATTAATCCGAAACATCTGAAACAATGCTTCATTGCATCTTGGCTGCATCCAGACAAGGAATAAAGGGAACTAGCTCGATCAGTTTAGCATAATGGGGGCAATTTTGCAAAACATTATCTTTTAACTTGCTTCTTAATTGCATAATTTGCAGTAATACAAAAGATTTGGTTATTCATTTGATAAAAGTGAGGAAGGAAAGACGCTGCTTTCCACATATCTTTCAGCCACATAACTAAGTTCTAAGCTACCAAATTGACTAGAACTCCGATAATATACCAAACAGCTTTCTACAATGACTCTAAATAAACTGGTTGTACAAACTGCCACCAATCCTTCACTAAAAAATGATACATTGCTCATCCAACTAGTGCATGAAAATACCATGTGAGGTCCCAGTCGATGAGAGACATAATGTTTTTTGTCCCACGCTCAATACCAAGTCTCACAAATATGCATGTCATTAAAAATAATTTTGAGTTTTTGCTAATGTCAGTTACTTTGCTTATCTAACTCCTATAACAAGTCGGGGGTGGAGCAGTCTCCATGTCACTCTATATAAGCGCCAACAGTAATCTCAAATGTATGGTGTCAATTAAAACAAAACAATTTGTATTGGACATAAATAAGTGAAAAATGGTAAGCAATGCGATCTTACCTTCTTGAGAAATCCGGCACCAAAAGCTCTTGTAACTTTCAACTGTCCCTTGACTCTATCATTCAAGATAGCTTAGTTATCATCAACATGTTCTGCTTTGATCCTCAATACTTCCTAGAAATATTGAAAAGAAAGAAATGGTGAGTCCACAAAAAAAATTCAAGATATCTCAACCTAATTTTAGAGAAGACTCAAAAACTCTATTCAAGAGATAAAATATTCTTAAATACATATTAACATATGATGTATCACACTTTGTTAGTTTCTGCAGAGCACCCAAATAAAAGGTAGGAAATTCAAAGTTTGAAAATCCCTTTTTCAAGGGACAACCTCTCCTTCCTGCAGATTGCATCGCTCTCAATCTATCTCTTTGAATAAACACAAATGAGAATCTTGGATTTATAACCTAAAATATCAAAATGATTGAGACAAATATGCTAGAGACGACCAGGTGCCAAGTGAGGCAATCATTACAAGTTACAACCTTGCAAATGTTCATGATTAAGGGGTTCAAATGCTTCACTTCTTGTACGTTTCCTCTAAATTCTATTTTTAGGGATTGTACATGTTAATTTCTCATCAAAAGATGAAAGAAAATCATCCCTCCTCGGCTTAGACCACTTCCATTCTACCCATCCTCTTTCTCTTTCAATGAAATATTAGCAATAAAAATCCAACCAGCTAGTCATTTCTAGATATAAATAAGTGAAAGGCCTAAATAAGTGAAAGGCCTAAATTCAACCTTCGGTGAGAGAAACCCAATCAATAGATTCAAGATATATATCCCGAGCCCATACGAAACGATATAGAATCCTTCAATGAAGTAAACGCGCAGAGAGCAAACAAGGACTTGAGCAAAAAACAGAGTGTACCCAAGGGTGAATAAGCAACCAGCGTACACACAATAACCGCATCCACGCAGCCGCAGAATCTCAAAAACCGCAACCACGCAGCACCCATCCAGCAAACTCAGCACTCAGCCAGACAGAGAACGCAGCAAACGCAGCACTCAGCCAGACAGAGAACGCAGCAGTCCATGTCATCGCAGCAGCAGTAAACGTCATCGCAGCTTCGGACTGCAGTAAACGTCATCGCAGCTTCGGACTGCAGTAAACGCAGCACCCATCCAAACAGAGAACACTCTGTTTTGCGACAGACTGCCCAGTGCAGTGCGCACCCACCGTGCTGCTGCTCGTCCCCCTGTTTTGCGACAGACTGCCCACTCTGTTTTGCGACAGACTGCCCAATCCTGTTTTGCAGTTCCCTGCAGTCCAAAAAACATTTATATTTACGCAGAAAAGAGTGAAATGAAAAATGAGAAGATGAAACAGCAGGAAAGGAAGATTAATAGTATCTAAGAAAATTCATTGTAGACGAGTATCCTAACATTGTCACAGATATAATCGACAATCCAAATTTCCCAGAAATGAATCAAGATCCAACATGTTGAATAATCATTAATTTAGAACAATAAACTACAAACTAATACAAGGACAAGTATGCAACTTCTTTTACTAGAAGCTCATCTTCTCTTATGCCAATGTGACACAATTACCAGATTTTTGAATCTATTCTCAGCAAAGAAGAACACATAAAACCATCCTTCAAGGAACCCACTGAAATGGGTAGGTGGGACTAATGTAAGTGAAAGCCAAGTCACAATAGCTAATTATTCAACAATGTTAGCCTTCTCCAAGAGAGTGCTTCTTTAAGCAATAAAACCCACTATAAAATCAATCACTGTTAAACCTCTTTTAAATGCCTATTAACAAATTACAAAACATATTCAATTTTTGAAATGTTGAACAATACAAGGGAAGATCTGAAGAGGAAAAAAAAGACTTACCCAACCTATTGCTTATGCTTTAAAGGAGAACTTCACTCTATGTCAGATCTGATAAACACTAAAGAGTTTTTTCATAGCATTTTTCATTAAAACCACAAAGGTAAGAGTTATAAAGAACCAAGGTATTATTTTTGTTAGTAGGTGCTCATACACTATCTGATACGAGTGTCATATCTAGTCCATGGAGTATCTGGGTAGTCATATCCTGTTGGACAAGTGAAGTACCAGGTATCATATGTTAGGTGGGAAACCATTTCTACATTTTCCCAAAAAATCAAAGAGAGGTACCTTAATGCTTCCTTCTGGATTAGTTCAAGCTGCTACTGCTGCTACCATTGGTGCTTCACGAGAAGCAGCCTCAGGTAGATGGACTCCTACATCTCATCCCAAACTACTATTTAGGGTCAGTGGGTGGCAGGTAACAGTTTCGCTTTCCTAAGCCATTCAAGTGTATGGAATCTGCGGTGCTTAGGTCTCTTCGATCTTCCTAATGAAAGAGTCCCCTGTCTGACGTGCAGTGAGGGCTTGCCCCCTTTGCTAAATAGATTATTCACTGCCCACGCGAAGAAGGCTGGATCAAGAAAATAATTCCTTTCACTAAGGACTAACTGGATTTTCATATTGCACTACTATTATCTGATTTCCCTTCATGCAAATGGATGAATTCAATGGTGGACATCATAATGGGGATTGTATACTTCGAGAAAAAAATTGGTAATCAAGATAGAAAGATCCTATCTAACATCCTAAAGAAGTTGGAGGAATCTCAAAACGAGCAGGTTGGGAGTATGTTAACTCCAATTCTACGAGATTCCAGAGAACCATTGAATGTGATTGCATTTTACCGCAATATCATTGGGCATGGTCTATGTTACAGCATTCAAGGGGAAGAAGAAATGTACTGAGACGGAACAAGTGGACTATAGGCAATACCTATGAAGTAACTATTCTCGAAACAAGGTTGTACTAGTATTGAATCAATGGAATCATGGGAACTAGAAAGAAAAAATAATAATCTCCAATGACTGGCAAAAAGTTACCTGCAACAGGGATTTCGACAGCAAACTCGGTGTAACAGAATACTGAGAGCATGGCCGACACACCGGAGACAACATAAGAGAGAACAACAGCAGGACCAGCATCTGTGTTTGCTTCAAGACCGGTGAGGACGAAAATACCAGCACCAATGACAGCACCAATGCCAAACCAAATAAGATCCCACCAATTAAGAGTCTTCTTCATCTCATGCTGACTCCTTGCCTTCACTTCATTAATCTCAGTATCATCAAGGGACCTTGTAAGAACTCTGTCCTTCAACCTTAACCCAATGTCACTCCATGCCTTCCCATAATTCCGGAATTATGGGAAGGCACCAGCTTTGAAATGACTCCTCGGGTATGAAATCACCCTTGCTGCAAGAACATCCCCTCCTCTTCACTACCCCTTCACTAACATCTCCAGTACCCATGTTTTATTGATTCTCTCCTACACCTTCACTTCTTCTTTTCTAAGAGATCTTGATCTGTGCAAATAAATAACAATTCCCAGTTAAGTCAAACAGATATATATACACACAAATACGCAATAGCACACATTAATAACAATCATTTGACATTGAGCAAGATTGTCATGCTCCAGTGTCAAGCTTGACCTAACTGTGTACAAATCCACACAACCTTCTGGTGAGGAATGTAGTAGTCGACTTTGTTGACTCACTAGATGGATTTTTC
This sequence comes from Berberis thunbergii, assembly GCA_003290165.1. NCBI lineage: Eukaryota > Viridiplantae > Streptophyta > Magnoliopsida > Ranunculales > Berberidaceae > Berberis > Berberis thunbergii. The sequence continues at coordinate 49,748 of QNQO01001970.1, forward strand.
TAAAAAAATTTAGCATTTTTCAAGTAGAACTACCAAAAATCTTTAAGCTGTCCACGAAAAATCAGTGTGTCCACACATCTAACAACTTGCTGATGCTAGACAGGATGGAATCCATAGATCCAATTCATATCCATTGACTTTTCCACAATATTCCTCTGGCCAAACCAAAAAAAGAAGTCCGTACATTTTGGCTTAAATGGGGGGACTTCTATTACAGATCCCCTAGAAACTATGAGTATGTTTGGTTGTAATTGTAATTTTCTTTCCCTCCTCTACAACAAAAAACTTTAAATTTGATTCATGTGGAATGAAATATAACCTCTATAGTTCTTCCATGGAAAAAAAAAAAAAGTATAAAAATGGAAAGCTTAAGATTTGATTCATGAGGAATGAAAAATAAGTTTTTCGATATAAAAACATTAACAGGGAACAAATACCCATGGAGGATTATATGTTGTATTGAAACTTGAAAGATGAAAAAGAGAACCTCCTATGAGTAAGGGTATGGCTAATAATGGTGTTGGCTTTGAACCTTGCTCTTCATCTTCAAAACTGAAACTCACTCAATCATTTTTGCCCTCCTCTGGCTTTGGCTACTTAATAAAACAAGGCCGAGATGTCAAATTCGGCAATAGATTCTTCTACTCAACCCAAATGAAAATGATGGACCAAAAAAATAATAAAACAGAGCTGACAGCTGCGCTAAGAAGAAACTATGAGAACTACACCCCAATTTATTATAGCAATATATGTTGTTTAATTGGTTCCTCTCTTTATGGTTTTTAGTGTTCATAAGATAAACACTACAGCCGAATTCAGCATTTACATCACCAAAACCGTCCATCCATTCATGCACATAAACAAAGAATACAACAACTATATGAAACTATAGAAGAGATCAGATATTATTTACCTCTGGGTATATATGTATGTATGAGGCCTGTGCTGCTGTCAAACGCTTTCGAGGATCATATCTGCAGACACAACAAAGCACATTATGAGCATATAAGAATGGACAAAACGTCTACACATGCAATACCAGCAAAAAAATCAGATATGTAATCATTTTCCTAAAATTATAGAAGAATAAGTAATTAAGGAGAAATGTAATCAGATATGTAATCATTCTCCTAAAATTATAGAAGAATAAGAAAAAAAATCAGATATGTAATCATTTTCCTAAAATCAGATATGTAATCATTTTCCTAAAATTTAGTCACATTTAAGACAATTTCTTTAAAAACTCGATTCATTTCAACACACAAATTAATTAAGGAGAAATGAGACACGTGAACTGCAAATTAACAGAGGATACCAACTGCACTTGTGTAGTGCTTGGCCCCTAGAAGCAGCTCAGGTGCTCGATACCATATAGTTACCACTACCTGCCAGTAAGCATCAATATCTATGAGCAAGGAATTGCTATTTGATTTGAAACATTCACATCCCATAAAAGGAACAAGAGCTTGAGGATATAGCATACATAATCAGAAATTCTTTCATGGTCTAAACAACATTTATGCACCCAAACCTACATATAGAATAGTCTCAAAGTAAAGGAAGACTGCAGAGTCAATAAATGCATTGATTTCAGTCCATCCATGACTTAACAGCAATTGACTTAAAGAGCTGGGGGTGTCTACGAGGGAGCTCCACTAGCTCCCTGATATGAGCCATCTGCTTTCTCACGTTCATTTACCTATGCATTCAGCAAATTGTTACTACTTTTCCAAGCAACCTTTTACAAGCATACAAATAGCATTCAAGCAGCATTCAGCATACATTTGAGCAATTGAAGCATACGATTCAGCATTCAGAATTCAGCATACATTTTAGCATTCAAGCATTTCATCACTTTAGCATTCAGCATTCAGCATTCAAATTAGCTATGGTTCAAGTTTAACTATTCATGTATTTAGGTGCGTGTGGTTAAAGTTTAATTACTCACCCCGCTTGGCTGCGTCGCGGATCCTATTAGAGGTTGCATGTTTAACATGAATGCTCTGAATGCCTCCATATCATTGGTCAACGTGTCTACCTTCCGATTGGTTGTCTCTAGCTTTGCTTCAGTGGCTGCTAGCTTCTCCTTCGTAGCTACGAGCTCTTGTGCAGTTGCATCATGAGCTGCAAGTAGCTGTTGCTTAGTAAGCTCATGTGATTCGACTAGTTCACGTACTTTGGCATTAGCTTCATCCCCCACTGCATTGCGGAGCATTTGTCGAGTGACGCCAACCCCATACATCTTGGCCCTCCCATGTCCATCCCCCCCCCATCACATTTGTAAACGCCTCCTCCCTATTCATTCCCTCCCGGCCATCTGTTGGCTGTGTTAGCTGTTCCATTTGCTCCTGCATCAAAACAGATACGCATACCCATAACCCATAAATGATCAAATACAGTTTATGATGGTTAACAACATTTGAACAACACATTAACTAGGTACATACATATAATTCCATAGAATATAACGTACATATCTCCTTGCTGCTTCAGGCTGAGGGAATAATCCATCAGATAATGTGTAAGTTGCTTTGAACATTTGCATACGATCTGGTTCTTGTTCATTTGGGTTTTTTTCTCTCTGGAATAATACAAATTACATTAAAAGAATATACATAAGCTAGTACATCTTCATGCATTAAGGGGTAATATATGAGCGGCATGGCATGGTTCCACATCGATGGGAATGACATGGTTCCACATCGATTGGGAAATCATTTACGTGCAAATAGAAATCATTGTGCATTATATATAGAGATCATTATATATAGAAATCATCTTCATTATATATAGAAATCATTGGGGAAAAAAATTGCTACCTCTTCCTCCCATTTACGTGCAAATGACATGGTTCCACATCGATGAATCATCTTCAATCGGGCGCGATTTGATTTATTTTGTGCACTGACTTTCTGCATACAAACACAAATTCACAGTTACAATTCCTTTCAATCATATGAACTATCGTACTAGTTAAACTACAGTACTTAACATATACACCTTAAAATTTTCGCTCCTCCAGTACTGTACAAGCATCCGCCACTGAGCCTTATCCACCCCATCATCAGTGTGCTCATATTGTTGCTCAAGTGGTCGCTCATACCTATGATATGCCCTGAACAAATCATGTTTCCATTGTTTCCAACTATAGCAAGCTTTTGTTTGGACCCATCTCTGTCAAATTTTATAATAAAGTTTTTTTTTAGTATAATATAATCACATGACGATATATAAAAACACTAATTATCAAATTTGAAACAAATATCACTCGTCAAAATAGACAAATACCTTTGTTTTGTCCGTACAGTTTTCAAATGAGAACTTTGCCTGTGACAAAAATGTAGGAATCCAATAATTATGAAGTTACGATAAGTAATATAGAAATACGATTTGGGAAAATGTGCTATGTCGTATATTATTAAACTTGCCAGACTATTACCGATATTAGCTTCCAAATAGTTTCCTTCACATCTGGTGAAATCTTCGGCCATTTGCAAGGTGAAAGAGGCACCTTACTTCCATCCCGTGCAATTATACCAATTTCAGTGGATACTTTAGCTGCTGCCTTGCCGATAGGCTGTCCAAAGGCATTGCATTTCACCACCATCAATTTTGTATGGTTTGGGCCATCATATTGATGCATACCCTTGCGTTTCTTATATCGTTCTACTGCAATTCCAATAGCACCAAAGTGAAATAAGCTATATCTCATGAATATTAAAAAAAAATCGATTTCCTCAAACTATGTCATATGTGGAAAAAAAATATTTTACACTTGCGATAAGTCAGCAAACATTACCTATACGAACAGCTTCATCCCTATGCCTTGTAGATAGGCGTCCATCCGCACTCCTCTCTAGTTGTTGTTCAATTTCATTCATATCATGGTTAGCAAGGTCTTGTTGATCTTCAGATAGCGACTGTCCCTCGCCAGCAATAGAGGGAGCCATAGTCTCAGGGACTACAGTATCTGTTTGAGATAGTTGAGACACATGCTCTGACCTTTCCTGACTTGATATAGCTTGTGACGTAGAAGCATGTTGTGATAAGGTTGCTTTTCGAGAATGCAACTGTCCTCTTTGAGTTAGACGCCTCATCTCTAGATTTTTTTAACCTGTTATGACATTCAAGATTGCACATATTCATGCATAGAAAAAAAAAACCTAAGAGTCTGTGACTCTATTAGATATGTTTTGAAGAGTGATTGTAAAAATAATAGGTCATAAATCTCAACTTATAGCATAGCCAACCAACAATGGTTGGTCATAATTAGAATAATTAATAAAAGAGTCATTGTTGGCCACAAAAGCATAAACATAAGTTTTCTATTTGTTTAAGAATAGTAAAGATGTCTTGTAACTTTATAAGTTAGTTTGGGTTAATAAAATAAACATAGTTGCCATGAAAGTATAAAAGTAGATATAAATTAGCTATTACATTAACTACAATATCTAAACGAAAATGCTAAGAAACTAGATTTTTGCAACCATGTTTGGCAATCAGGGTGACATGACATGATTTTGAAAGAATGATGAAATCTCCAAAGTGTTTATATGTATCTTGAGGTTGTAAAAAACATCATCTAATAAAGCCATATCATATTGATAGCAGAACTTGATTGTAAAACCTGATTTTCTAGCCACACCCATGTCTAAATGGTCTATTTTATAAAAAAGTAAGTCTTAAAAATCATTTTTCATTTATTTAAACCATATTAACCAAACCAAATTAAATTATCCGAAAGTAAGTTGTAAACAAGTCTTAAATGGTTGAATGGGGTGTTATATTGAGTTCAATTCGGTTTCTTTTTTTATTTGTTTCAGTCCAGGGTGGTAAAATTAGGTAGTTTCAGTTGGATTATCAATTTCCCGCAAAACCGATCCAAACTGAGGGAGTAGGAGGATAGGCTTTCGAGGCCTCCACAAACAGGCAAGCAAACAATGAAAGATGTTGATAAAGATATATCCCATTATTGTCAATTCAAGGCAAAAACCATAGTGATGTGGTGGTGACATCTCACCTATTGACAACTACATCCACCAGCAATCCCAATTAGTGTCGTCATTATCATTTTGAAGGCGAAACTCTCAGATCACCCAAGTTATATGTGCTCCTCAATCATTGACATCCAATGGCCTAGAATTCTCGACTTACATAGATAACTTTAATCCAATGACCAAGGTGCAGCCACTTTGACACCAAATTTATTTCACAAGTGCACTAAAATCATGATACCTAAATGAGAATCACATCTTGAATCATCGTTCAAACAAGTGAAATGATGGAAAAGAATGGAAGGAAAAGAAGAGGAAAAAGAAACACTTTTGCCAGTAGCCATGTCAGTCAGTCATATATTTTTATTTATTTGGGGTGAACATTTTTACAATTTTATATTTTTTTTATAAAATATAATCACAAACATTATTTATAATAAAAGAGAATGAAAATGGTCATTGAGTTTCCATATGGATTAAAAGAAAACATAATAAAATTCAACTTTCATGTTAGACTACGAGTGTTGTGCATATGCATCCATCCTAAATGACTCCTATAGTTCGAATTTTGCAGCCAAATATACCATAATTTAGCTAAACAAAAATGGAAAAACATTCTAAATGGTGCCAGAAATCCATGAAAGTGATGGCCATGTTCTAAGAATGGTGTCGTCTTTCATAACCTTTTCGCCTCAATGGAGAGTAAGATTATGAACCTAGCTTAAGATTTAATTAAACTAAGAAGGTAATTAATGATTAATCATAGAAAAAACAAAACTTACATCACTTTCTAAGGTAGGTATAGAGTCGGTGGAATATGACCATCACTACATAAACACACCTAAAACTTCCAATAACACAAAGCCTAAAGGCCCTAAACTACTCCTTAGAACCTTAGAACTAGTCTATAGAATTGTATGTATTACTTCCATCTTTAGACTAAAAGTCTGTGAGTTTGCAAAACAATATAAACCTAAGCAAGATATTCTACTTCCATCTTTAGACTAAGAGTCTGTGAATTCTACAATATAAACAATATAAACCTAAGAGTCTGTGATTTTATTTTTACTTACCTTGTTAGAGCACAAAAACCCTTGTTAGAGCACAAAAACCCCAAATTTCTCCCACCTTGAAGTTGAAGAAGATGAAGAACGAGATGAACTTCCTGGATGCAGAATGATTCCTCTCAGACCTTCTTCCTCTGAAAATCGAGGGTTCTTCCCTTCAAAATATGGTTCTTCCTCTCAGACCTTCTTCCTCTCACAGTTTCTTCCTCTGAAAATCGCTCGTTTTCCTCTCAGACCTTCTTCCTCTCAGACCTTCTTCCTATGAAAATCGAGGGTTCTTCCCTTCAAAATATGGTTCTTCCTCTCAGACCTTCTTCCTCTCACAGTTTCTTCCTCTGAAAATCGCTCGTTTTCCTCGCAGAGCTTCTTCCTCTCAAACCTTCGTCCTCTCAAAATCGCTCTTCCAAACCTTCTTCCTCTCTCTGCGTCGTCCTCTGCAATGATTCTTCCTCAATGATTCTTCCTCTCACAGGTTCTTCTCAACGATTATTCCTCAATGATTCTTCCTCTCACAGGTTCTTCTTCTCAATGATTCTTCCTCTCTCTGCTTCTCAATGATTCTTCCTCTCACAGGTTCCTCTTCTCAATGAATCTTCCTCTCTCTCTGCTTCTCAATGATTTTTCCTCTCTCTGCTTCGTCCTCTGCAAGTAATACTCTTCACAAAACAAAAAAAAAGCGGGATTCCCAAATTTTTTTCGCGCCGAATGGTTTTTATTTCGTGCCCTTTTTTTTTTCTCGATTAGGGACGGCTAAAAACCGTAGGTAGGATTTGTAAATCTTAGCTACGGTTATTATACCGTGGCTAAGTAAAAATTTTGTCAAATTTTTTTTTTTTTCAAATATACACTTATGGACGGCATAAAACGTAGCAAAGTGTTTTTATTTGTCAATCTCAAATAAGTAATAGGTGAAAAATCCCCCAGTGTGACTTTACCACCCACTTACTCCTCGGTCAAATAAACTGCATGAAGTCCATCCAAATTCACAATTCATTTCTCATAATCCATCAACGTACAACTGATATCAGGCACAAATCAATTCAATAAAAACACTTACCTTGGTTTCAAGACCACGAAGCTCGACCTGAGTGAATTGGCTTTGAAGCCAGGGATCCGAAACAATAACACCCATAAAGGTAGACATTTTTGCCAATGTTTACCAACCTGAACAATCCCACAATGAACAAACAAATAGCACACTATAAGGATCTCAAACACACAATGAAAATAAAAATTCAGATCCAATTTCTTATAAAACAAAACACATTTGAATCAACACGTAAATGAAGAAATAAAACTGATTTGGGGACAGAGCCTCGCGAAGAGGAAAGAACAGGAGCCGACCAACCCCTGATCAGTGAATGCCATTTGAAAACCCAAGAATTCCTTCAATAATGGCCTCATGGAGTTGTTGAAAACTGTGGATTCTTTGTGGGTTTTAATGTTTTGCTTTGCTAAAAGAAGGGAAAAAAAAATCTAGACAGATTTGAATAAGAAGAATAAGAAGAGGATATCTAAATAAGAATAAGGATCTTACATAAAAAAAATTGATGACGATGGAGTTAATCGAAGTCTTTCGGTTGAAATAAGAACTGGAGCCTTGGTTCTCTCACCCCGTGGCTAATCTCTTTAGTGTTTAATATTTTTTTTTATAAAAACCAATTGGCCACGGCAATTGGCCGTAGCTAATCTCTTTAGTGTTTAATTTTTTTTTTAAATCAATTAGCGACGGTTTGTTTCTCTCGCTAATATAAAAAATGAAAAACGAATTCTCTTTAGTGTTTATTATTTTTTTTAAACCAATTGGCCGTAGCTAATCTCTTTAGTGTTAATTGTTTTTTTAAACCAATTAGTCTATGATGTTCTTTGATCTGATCTGATCTTCTTTGATCTTTTTTGATTTTTTTGATCATATCTGATCTGATCTTCTTTGATCTAATCTTCTTAGATCTTCTCTGATCTTCTTTGATCTGATCTTTTTTTATCTTCCTTGATCTCATCTTCTTTGATCTGATCTGATCTGATATTATTTTATCTCATTTTCTTTGATTTGAACTTCTTTGATCTTCTTTGAACTTTTTTTATATTATTTGATATAATCTTCTTTGATCTTCTTTTAACTTCTTTGATTTGATATGATCTTATTTGATATGATTTTCATTGATCTTTTTTTATCTGATCTGATATTCTTTTATCTTATTTGATCTGATCTGATCTGATATTCTTTGATCTTATATGATCTTATTTGATCTTATCTGATCTTCTTTGATTTGATCTTTTTTGATCGGATTTTCTTTGAACTTCTTTGATCTTCTTTGAACTGATATTCTTTGATCTGATCTTCTTTGATCTGATGTTCTTTGATATTCTTTGATCTGATCTGATATTTTTTTATCTGAACTTCTTTGATCCCATCTTATTTGATATTATATTCTTTGAACTTCTTTGATCTGATCTAATCTTATTTGATCTTCTTTGATCTTATCTGATATTCTTTGATGTTATTTGATTTGATCGGATATTCTTTGAACTTTTTTGATCTGATCTGATATTTTTTTATATGATCTTCTTTGATATTTTTTTTTATCTGATTTGATCTTTTTTTATCTGATATTCTTTGATCTTCCTTGATCTGATCTAATCTTCTCTGATCTTCTTTGATCTGATCTGATATTCTTTTATTTTATTTGATCTGATCTGATTTTTTTTTTTATCTTATTTGATCTGAACTTCTTTGATATGATCTTCTGTGATCTTCGTTGATCTTCTTTGATCTGATCTGATCTTCTCTAATGAGTTTCCTAACCGGGTTGAAAGACAATGGGTTATTGGTGATTTTATCCAGTTTATAAATATATAGCTATTTTCTTTATATAATTAAAAAAAAGAATTAGTTACGGTAGAAAACCGTGGGTATAAAACTCATTAGCCACGACACTTTGACGTCGCTAAGATAAAAATTTTAATATAAAAAAAAAGTTTCATTGGCGAGATTCGAACCCAGGTCGCCTGGGTAATTTGACCGTGGCTAACAAAAAAAACAAAATTTTCCAATTTAAAAAACAAAAATTCACATTTAGCTAATGTTTGCTTTATATAATTTAAAAACAAAAATTCACATTTAGCTATGGTATTTTGACGGTGGCTAACTAAAAAGAATTCTAAACGTTAGCTACGGCCCTGGTGCCGTCGCTATATTATTTTTTTTAAAAATGCATTAGCTACGGTATTTGGACCGTGGCTAACAAAAACAAATTTATAAACATTAGCTACGGCCCTATATTTATAAATATTTATTTTTTAAATATTTATAAATCACAAAAAAATATTTATAAACATTAGCTACGGCCCTATCGAAAAAATTTATAAATATTTGTTTTTTAAAAATCACAAAAACATTAGCTACGGCCCAAGTGTCGTCGCTAAGTTGTTTTGTAAATTTTTTTTTGAAAAATGACATTAGCGACGGTATGCGGACCGTAGCTAACACTTAAAAAATTTCGAAACCTTAGCTACGGCCCAAGAGCCGTCGCTACGTTGCTTTGTAAATTTTTTTTTTTAAATGGCATTAGCGACGGTACGCGGACCGTAGCTATGTATAAAAAAATTTCGAAACCTTAGCTACGGCCCAAGAGCCGTCGCTACGTTGTTTTGTAAATTTTTTTTAAAAAAAATGGCATTAGCGACGGTACGCGGACCGTAGCTATGCATAAAAAAATTTCGAAACCTTAGCTACGGCCCAAGAGCCGTCGCTACATTGTTTTATAAATTTTTTTTTTTAAAAAAATGGCATTAGCGACGGTACGCGGACCGTAGCTATGTATAAAAAAATTTCGAAACCTTAGCTACGGCCCAAGAGCCGTCGCTACATTGTTTTATAAATTTTTTTTAAAAAAATGGCATTAGCGACGGTACGCGGACCGTAGCTATGTATAAAAAAAATTTCGAAACCTTAGCTACGGCCGAAGAGCCGTCGCTACATTTTTTGTAAATTTTTTTTTTAAAAATGGCATTAGCGACGGTACGCGGACCGTAGCTATGTATAAAAAAAATTTCGAAACCTTAGCTACGGCCCAAGAGCCGTCGCTACATTGTTTTGTAAATTTTTTTTTTAAAAAAATGGCATTAGCGACGGTACGCGGACTGTAGCTATGTATAAAAAAAATTTCGAAACCTTAGCTACGGCCCAAGAGCCGTCGCTACGTTGTTTTGTAATTTTTTTTTTTAAAAAAATGTCATTAGCGACGGTTGTAAGCCGTCGCAAAAACCAATAGCGACGGTTGTTTTAATTTATTTCCCATACCCGTAGCAGAACCAATAGCGACGGTCAACTGCCGTCGCAAACCGATTCAATAGCGACGGTTTTAAAAAACCGTCGCTAATTGCCGTAGCTAATATTACGTTTTTTTGTAGTGCTAGGAATCAGGAACATAAGGATTGGGAACGAAGCAGCCACTATGAAGCATATATGGAGCATAGTCTCTCAAAGAGACTCAATTTGGGTTAAATGGGTCAAGAAGTATTTGATTAAACACAAAGACTTCTGGACCATGCAACCCCCAAGAGAGGCCTCCTGGTGTTGGCGTAGGATTTTAGATTGTAGGGACAGGCATCCAGTCTGGTACTACATTCTATAGGTAATGGTGAAGGAACTCTCTTTTGGAAAGATCTGTGGCACCTCATAGGTATATTGATTGATAGATTCCCACAAGAGGTACAATATGATTCTTTTCTTCACAAGAATGCTAAAGTCTCTGCAATTATTAGTGAGAACTCTTGGAGTATCCCACAGAGTGCGAGTAACTCAATCACTGAAATTGTTAGTAGCCTAGGTGATGTTGAACTGGATGACAGTAGAAAGGATGAGGTACTGTGGACTGTAGGGAATACGGGAGCATTTACAATGAAATCTACCTATGAAGCCATAAGGAGTCGAAGCAGAAAGGTAGACTGGGCGCCATTGGTTTGGTTCAAAGGGAACATTCTCAAGCATAGTTTTATCACATGGGTACTGCTTCATGGTGCACTGAAAACTCTAAGTAGACTCAAGAAGTGGAGAATAGCTCAAAGTGATATGTGCCCTCTATGCAACCAGGAAATATAAACTGACAAACATCTCTTTTTTCTATTGCACTTATTGTAAGTTTGTATGGGAAAAGATATTGCACCACCTGAACTACTTGAGACAAGTCTCAGGATGGGAAGAAAAATTTCAATGGTGTGGTCAACAATTTGTAGGAAACAGCAACAATGCAAAGCTAAAAAAGATCGCACTAAATGCTACGGTGTATGCTCTATGGTACGAGAGAAACAGTAGGCTATTCGAGCAGCAACTCTGCAGTGGAATTGAGTTAGTCAAACGTATATATATAGACATCAGGCTGAAGTTCAATGTAGAGGAGGTTATAGTTGAGGACAGTGCGCAAAACAGGCAACTATTTAGCAAGTCGAACATGGAGGCAAAGTACATAATCAAGAGACCGCTCAAATGCAAATGGAAGAAACCGAATGCTGGCTGGTATAAGGTTAACTCAGATGGTTCACTTCAGGACACTAGGGGAGGATACGGTGCAGTAATCAGAGATGATACTGGTGCTGTGGTGGCAGCTTGTTCAGGAGCTACCAATGGACAATCAGTTATTAAACATGAGCTCCAAGGAATAGAGGTTGGGCTTAAACTAGCTAGATTGCACCATCTTATGAAGCTTGACATTTCAACAGACTCCACCACAACCCTGGAATAGTTAACTAAAGATATGAACTCAGCACGGAACCTAAGGCACATCATCAGAAGAATCAAAAGCATGTTGGGACAGCTTGAACAATATAAGATCAGTCATGACTATAGGGAAACCAACAGGATTGCAGATAAGCTGGCGGGTTTACTTCCAAATTCTGAGTTTATAGAGATCATTCCGAGTTCCTTTGCGGAGGACTTGAAAGATATTGTTCAAGAAGATAGAATAGGCAAAACCTACTTGAGATTGTAATGCTGGAATTCTTTTTTCAACAGGTTTGGGGATCCTAAATAACCCCTGCTCAATTTCCCAAAAACAAAATGGCTTGGGAATCTGGTTGTGGAGACGGGCTACCTCATGCAACCACTTGGGCAGTTTTGGAAGTTGAGGAACAATAGCATTTTCAATAGGGATAATGGAGATAGTGTGCGTGAGATTAATTTGGCTCATCTAGTTCAAAGCATAACTCTGGTTTTGTGGATACGCCACGGGAAGGATGACAATGATCAGTTTTGACTCTTTTATGTTTGGGTGGTTTTCTTGTATGGTTTTGGTCAGTGAACCTCTTCTCTTTCACGGACCTTTGTATTTCTTAAATCTTTGATATCCAGTGATTTCGTGTTTTGCATTATCAAAAAAGATAACTAGTGTGTTTCGTTAAATTTGTTCACTTCATCAGCAAGGATGACAGTTTTGTTTGGTTCAAATTTTCCCGATGTGATTTAAAAGCCATTTCTTTCAGATCTTGATGACGCAATCAAAGTATATTTTTACCTGTTCAATCAAATTGATCGGGAATACTGTTATGGCAGAACAAATCCATGAATTCATGCTTAGTAATCACTTGTTATGCAATGTACAACTATATACAAGTCACACACAACATGTTAAGCAACATAATTGGTATGGTGTAATCTTATTCTGATAATCAAGATGATAGTATGTTGGAAGGAAACATGTATGTTCCTGCCTACAGTTATTGTTTAATTGATAATCATGCTTTTACACGTTCAAAAATGATTACATCCATGAAATGCAGAAAGCATAGAGTGAGGTCCCCGATGTGATTCCTGCAGTTGCTCCACCACTCACGTTATATCCATTCCCTACGTAAATGCACCCATTGCTCACTGACACACCACCGTGCACAGAGGCACCTGTATCATCTGTCCACAGTATCTTCCCAGTTGTTGCATCCATGGCATATACAGCCCCTTTTGGATCATCAGATCCCGCAAACAAAACATTGTTAGCAACTGTTACAGGACCAGACGCTGTGGTATTTCTCGGGTTGGCTGTAGACCAGAGGACTTCACCTGTGGAAGCACGTAGTGCTACCCATCCGCCAGCATTAGTAGTTTTCTTGGATGGTGCAAGTGTGAAATTTAAGTGATTACTGTTAATAATGTTTGTATACACCTTATTCTCATCAGTGGCAGCTCCCCAGGAACCTCCCCCACTTGAGCCACCAGGGCCAGCTACCTATATACAGAGAAATCTTTAGTTAATATTTAAACCAAATATAGGTAATAAAGGTCAAAAAAAAAAAAAAAAACGAGTGAAATTCACAAAACTTACAGAAGACCAAATAGTGTTTCCATTATCGCGGTCTAGAGCCCATGCAAAACCACTTTTTTGCACTGCTACAACAATGTCGCGCTTTGTCCCATTGACAACTACAGTAAGCATCATGGGTGCCTCCCCGAAATCGGCATCTGGGTTAGGACCAGGAGGGCAACCAGGGGTTGACAAATTGTTACAAGCGAAAAACCATAGGTCATAGCCTCCTAGCTGCTTGTACCATTTTAGCTTGCCACTATCTATGTCAAAAGCTAAAAAGGAATTCTCATGATTTTCTGGTTCAATGCACTCGTCTGGATGAGTAGGTACAGTTTGATTGTTCTCCCTCTCTTGGCATTCTATTATATGGGGTGGAGCAGAGTAAATGTTGCCTGTTGCTACGTAGACAAGTTTTCTAGTTATATCAATGGAAGGACTACTCCCCCATATTGCAGCTCCTGCATATAATCCTCGTTTTCCACCATTGTCTGGAAGCGTGTAGGTTTGCCACAAGATCGCACCTGTGCGAACATCTAGTTTAACCATACTGCCTCTGAAAGTGCAACATTCTTCCAAACTCAAGAGTTCCTGTAAAGATGATGTTCCGACGTAGAAGCCCCTGTAAAACACGAACCATAAAATTCATAATCACTACGTAAACTACTGCCCATTGTGTGAATTATTGTATGTCATGTACACTGTAGCAAGCATATTTGGCAGAAGAAAAATACCCATTGTAAAAAGTTCCAGACATGGTAACAACGGCATTCTTATGATCATCAAGCTGAGTCTTCCATACAAGCGCCCCTGTTGCTCTCTTGACGGCAATAACAACTGCAGGACCATTTAGACCAATTATGAGTAGGTCGCCAGCTATTGTTGGAGTTGCTCTAGCTGCGGTTGAGTTAACATTTGTTATGAATGGAACTATTTTGATTCCTGTAAGCTCTTCTATGTTCTTCATCCACACTAGTGATCCATCATAGGCTTTCACGGCATATATATACCCATTCCAACTAGGGAAGTATAGCACCCCTTCAAAGACTGCTGGTGTTGAACTTATATCTTTCCCTGTAAAGAATTCCCACTTAAGTTTTAGCATTGAAACGGTTTTAGGATTTATCTTTATTTCCCCCTCCGCATATCTCCTGTTGTGCAAATCTCCACCATGGTTTAACCACTGTAAAAAGGAAGGTGTTTAAATGAAAATTAGAAGTTGTCAAATACCCATAACAATTGGTTCGGGCTAACAAGATATTAGATATCAATATCGAATTCGTAGCATATTACTACTAATTATAGACATACATGACTTTTGTAACAAACATAAAAATAACATATTTTTAACTTTCTAATCCTAATCCCATTATCTAGAAGTCACATATGATCCATTAACATTTCTCTAATAATATGTTGTCATATATCGAAGCAAACAAACAGAAACGAAAAATGAACAGATCCTTGAAACTAAAAGTTTCCAATATAAATCGAAAAAGAGAAGGATTAAGAGAACCTAACTTACATTGCCATGTGTACCTCCTATTGCACAAGATGAACTAAAACCCAAGAAAATGAAAGCAACCAGGAAGACAGCAGTAGACATGAGATGCCTGGGAGGTGCCATTAGACCACCCAAATCCTAGTTTGCTAGTTGCAAGACCAAAAACAACTCTAGAGCTCTCTTCTTATATGTGTGTTAATCATGAGTGTGGACTTTCGAACTCTTTAAGAGGTGGAAGTCAAATTTATGGATAACTTTCGTTTTGAATATTGTAACCTATATTGTACCTATTTGGGTTACAATTTTCAGTGTCTAACTTAAATAAACATGATTTCAAGGCAAGTTTTAAGCTAGATTTATATGTTTTATCATCCAGCCTAATGAATACAAGGATGCTGATGTGAAGGTATAGTTTTCAATATCTTTTGGTATGGACAAGCATATATTGCAGTCAATCTTTCTGACTCAAGTGATTATTTTAGGATAAGATAATTGAGGCTTTAAACAAATATTGTATAAAGTCAAATTTCTGTTTTGTGAGGATTTTAGGGCAGATATAATAATGAATAGAGTTGCTTTTTTTTTGTAAGTTTTATTCAACAGGAACCTTGAATGAAACCAAGAGATTTCAATCTTTTACACTCTTTCCCACTCATCATTGGATACAAGGTTACCAGGTGCTCTTGCAAATGGGCTAACCAGAAAATCATCAAACTGTACCTTGGATACAAGTTTACCAGGTGTTCAGTTGCTTGATTAGTCTTTGTGTGGAGAATAATCGATTTTGTGGAATCTTTGAATCTGCTGTTGAATTGTCCTGAGAACTAGAATGTCTTGCCATGGAGGACGAAAATTATGCTTTGACATAGTTGGTGAAGTCTGTGCTAAATGGAGATTGATGTTGTTCACAGGGTTAAAACCCAGTTCAGCTCCTTGGAAATTTATATATATATATAGCTTCAGTTGTCATGCATAAAAAACTAAAAGCAATTAATTCTTTAAAAAATTTATCCAAAATGTAAACAATTTTTTTTAATGAATTTTATGCAATCAATTCAAAATTTTCTTAAATGTAAGTTTGAATAGGGTTTAGGTTCACATTTCATTTAAATAAATAAAATCTCAACTTTCTGTTTCTTTTTCTCCCGTTTTTTTTTTTTTTATCAAGAAAAGCTCAACTAACAGAACACCTCTATTGTAAATACACATGCCGACCATAGAATATTTTTTTCGAAGTGACCAACCACATCTAGAAATCTTTAAGAATGTCAGAGCATCGACTATAAGTTTAGGTGTAAAAAATTATTTAATAGTAAAAAAAATCGGCAAAATATACACAGGCAACTATCATGGAAAGATGACTGCCTGCTCAAAGAGAACCATTCCATTGGGAAATCTAGAAAAGAAAATCACATACGGCAACATACGATATAACCTAGTGAGCCAGCGGGCTCTTTCTCACAGTGTGCATGTGTCAGCTATTAGGCCCGATATCTATAAATTCAAAGTAAATTTTATACAGACATGATATAACTTCTTCTTTTTCCCCCACAATAGTGTTAAGACTATAGACTATTAACACTATCATTGCTATGACATGATATTACTTGATGTGGCACTATTCAAGCCAACTCCAGCCCAACAATTCAAGGTGATGAGAGAAACGGATGTTAAGACTATTAGTGCTGGCGAACTCAAGTTGTGCCTGAATGAGATCAATTCTACAAACTACAGGAGCAATAGAGGGGCCTTCAACATGGTGAGTAGGGAGAGAAGAGGAGTGGGTATTACTATCTATTCTAGCGGAGCTGAAAATATGAAGAATTGATTTAAGAGCCAGTTCAATGAATTGTAGTAGTTCTGAACCAATAAAAAAAACAAGGTTGACCAGATCTTATCCAGGATTGAAGTGAACTTTTTGGTGTGGAACCTGGTCTTATTAAAGATAATATTATTTTGAACCCACTAGATAGAAAGTAGGGTCGCAGTAAATTGGGAAAACATCTCCTCAATTGAAATAGGGTGCGCCTTATCGAAATTACACATAAAATTGAAAAAAGCCCGAGATGGAAGACGGGTGAAGAGAAGGATTATGCCAATCAATGGGAAGAGAGGAAAAAAGCCAGAGTCGGCTGGTAATTGGGCACAGGAATAAAAGATGGAGAGCGTCTTCTTCATGATTCTGACAAAAGACCCACCGGTTCTCAATAGGAACATGTTCCCTTACCAAATTGGAAATGGTGGGCATGCAAGATGTTCTGACCAACTTTCTATAGGAAGAAGATGACACTGGGGGGGGGGGGGGGGGGGGGGGTGGTTTAATATGCCAGAGACGACCGAAGAGAGAGCTAGAGTAACACTCTTAATCGAGAAAATAACTTTTTTTGTCTCCACTCCAGATGAAACGATCAAGCTTGGTAGTCGCTCTGAGATAAATATTAGTAATATCCTTAACCATCGGAGTGGGGAAAACGAACGGAGGAGAGCAACATTCCAATGAATTTAGTATGAAGAAGAGACGAACCAAAGGTCAGGGGGACAAGAAAGGTGGTCAGGTGCTAAAGGATCCAGAACACACTTGGCTACTAGTAGAAGAAATAACAAGTAAGTCGAGTGAGAATAGCAATGTCTTCCCATGAAGCAGCCTTGCCAAAGTAGCTCTTATTTTCTTATTTGTCCTTGGGTCTTTTTTTTTTAAAGAAAAAAGTTCTGAAGAGAGTGTTTTTGTGGTCAGCAACTTGGCAAGATTTGAACCCTGGATATTATGTATAAGTGGTATGTGGTATTTATATGAAAATAGTTTAGTTTCAATCAATGGATTAAAGAGTTTGAAAAAATAACTGATATGGCTTCGATCAATACCATCCACTAAACGATTGAGAATTTGTATCACAGTTTTAGCATAAAAAATCTGGATATAGGAGATAGATAAAGAAGATAACACATATACGTACTGATCAAACTTCTAACAAGCGACTTATACTGATTAAAAATATGTCAAAAAGGGGGAAAAAACTTGGTAGGAACATACCAAGCGAAAATAGAAATCAAGAAACCAAACATAGATAGAGTGAATAATAAATAATTTTTTTAAAAATAACCTAGCTATCATATATCACTCCTCTAGTCGATGCATCATGGTATGTTTTTGCAAAGAAAACTATTTGCTAGTATATAGTTAAAGTTATTGAATCCAACTTAATAGTTCCATGATAATCATGTTTATTATCAAATTTTATTGATTTCGCCATAAACAGAATAACTATCTAAGAAATTATCATTGATGGAGTACGTTATTTTCAATTGACTACCTATTTTCTCAAATATAATGCCATCACTATATGAACATCTAGGAAACAATTGATTTGTTCAAGCCGATAAAACATAAATCAAGGTAAAACAATGTAAATTACACGTTGAGTTATAGAAATAAACAAAAAATATATGCCCACGAGATTAACAATGTATCTTGTACCTCTTCTCATACAAAGTGTCCAGGCATTGTTCCAAGGTTTCATTCTCACCCAAGTGTTCTTTAGTGTTCTCAGCAATTGTCAATTCAACATTTCCGTTGACGAGGAGCTCACACTATCATCATCACTGTCAAATGCAGAAATTTTTTTACATTGATTATTACCTACAAATATAAGCAACAAGATAACCATCATGAATTGCATGCAGAAAGTAACAAAAGTCTTCCATTATCTTAATTACCACCCTTTATAGCCATCACAAATACTCATCCTTAAGGGCTCCACAATAAACTAATCTAACTAAAACCCATAACTTCAACCCAAAACATGTTTAACTACTCCTAACTTTTCCAATTTCATCCACACAATTCCAGCTATCCTCAACCCACTTTAGAGAGCATCAATTCAGGCAGAAATCATTGGGCTTTGGGGAGCTCATCTTCTAGATTTACTTCCAAAACCACAATCAACAATTGGAACCCCGAAATTCAAATAACACAATAAACAAATTTCATTCAATTATGACCAAATTTCACAAACCCAATTCAAACAATCTAGGGTTTGCCAACTCTATGTATAGAACTCAAATTCACAAACCCTCAAACCCAAAAAATGTCACAATTCCTTCTTTTCACCATAAAAACCCAAATTTTACACAAAATCAAGCATACCCAAACAACAAAAACAACACAAAAGCAAAAAATGGTTCAAGAACTTAGTTTCCCTATCGTTTTTTTCTTCTTCTCCTCCTTTCCCTAACCTAGCTTGATTGTTGAATTAGTATTAAAAAAACCTAGAATAATGGAAACTACAAATGGGGGTGCAATCGGCAGTAACAGAATATGAAGATTGTAAGTTGGAAAGAATAGCAGATTGATCGGTTTTGCTATTGCGACTTGAAAAATATAAAGATTGGTTGATTGGGTATGTTTTGCATATAAAAATATCCAAGAAGAAGATTGAAAACAAAGGGGGTCGGGAGTTTTGTTGATCGAAGAAAAAAAACTAAACGAACAAGAATCTTCTTCAAGTGGAGATGAGAGGTTTCAAACCTTATAGATAAGGTATTTCTTTTGGAAGATAAAGTTTGTGTTGGTGTAATATCTATAGTTTTAAAAAAATTGCCTTGAGAGGAGTGTACTCAGAAAATATGGTGGGG
Source organism: Berberis thunbergii (assembly GCA_003290165.1). NCBI lineage: Eukaryota > Viridiplantae > Streptophyta > Magnoliopsida > Ranunculales > Berberidaceae > Berberis > Berberis thunbergii. The sequence continues at coordinate 69,240 of QNQO01001970.1, forward strand.
GCACATAGCCACCCAGCCCTTAAAAAACAAACCCCCCTATTTCTTTCTTCTTCCTTTTTTTCTTTTTCCTTCGCAGAGTGTGATTCCTCGCTGCTATTCTCCTCCGCCAACGTGCTTTCGATCGGATCAAGTGATTCATTCACGAAATCTCGCCCCTTGTCCTTCATTTCTTCCCCTCTTCATTCTCTTTTGTTTTTCGCGAAGGAAAGGGTTGGCCGGAATTTTCAAAAAATCAGTGTGCATGTTTGTTAGGAAGGTTCTTCGGCGTGAATCCGGGCTTTGGGCGCGTGGGTGAGTTGCATATTCATGACTCCGAGTGTTCTTAGACCTATTTCTGGCCTGTTGTGCAGTTCGGAGGCGATCAGACCGGAGTAGGGAGGGTTTCGGCAAGTTTTCACTGAATTTTGGGTTTCGTCGGGTTGCGTGTTTGCCAAATTTTAGTTTGCCTATAAGTTTTTCTTTCAGCCACTCGCCGATGGTAACTTATTTTTTTTTTCAGTTTTCAACTAGTTTACTCACCTTTGAGTTCGCCTTGCAGTTTTAAAACTTTTCGTGGTCCTGCATTCGCTGTTTTGCGAGTTGGGAGCTTCGACTGGTAGGAATTGGATTCTGAAAACCCATTCCGCTTAGGTGAGTGTAACTATAATATTTATTTCGAGAAATAATTATTTTAAATCCAGAATGTAATTTTTACATTATACCGTCGATTGTGTATAATTGAATCCAAGTTCAAAATTCGGGGTTTCTAGAGATTTCGATGGTTGTGTTGGTTCTTTTGTGGATGAATTACGTATTGAGTTTTCAGAAAGCATGATATACTTGAATGAAATCGAATAGTGGATGAATTTGGGTGTGATTAGGCTTTGGTGTAATGGCATTCGTATAATGGCATTGGGCTTGTATGTTTCGTTTCGAGTTTGCATAGTATGTCATGTTTTACCGTAGATTGCCGAGTCTTGAGCATGTATGATAGTTCGACTCGAATAAAATTATTGTTGTGAATTGGGTCATGTTGGGACCCTAGTGTAGTTGTGGATTATGAAAATTTGCCGAACTGATTATGGTTGCACGCCTGTTAGATTTGATTCTATACAGACTCGTAGTTTGTGTATGTTGATATTAGTGTAAGTGTTTTTACCCTGCTATAATGCATGTTGTCCTGATGCTTAGGAGCTTGCTCCCATCGTGAGTTGGATGGTGCTTGAGATGACTCGCATCTGACATTGAGGACGCTATTGCATGTGGTAAGCTTGCTGAGGTGCGATGAGCTCCCGCACGCACTTGCCACTAGAGAGTGCAGTAGGATGGGCCCCAGAGGACGTGCTTTGGAGATTACTCGCTTTCCATCCTAGCGCGCTTGAGTTTGATTTGTGTTAGGTTGGCCGTGTTGGGCCAGTCGTTCGGGTTGTTTAAGTTTGTATCCTGGCAGATGGCACCCCATTAGGATGCAAACCACCCGAAGTGGTACTGGTGCACGTTGTGGGATGTGTCTAGGTAAGACACATTCGTAGGGTATACGGATGCCTAGCTACGATATGAGACACTTATACAGAATTTTTGGGTTTTGACTTGATTGCTATACCTAGGAGACTATGAAGAATTATGAGATTATTTTTATTTTCATCCCTTGATATGTACCATGTTTGAATCACATGTAATGATCGGCATATCTCGTAAACTTGTAGTTATTGTTGAATATGAGATGTTTGTGTTAGTGCTTGAACTTAAAATTATTATCCTTAGAGACACGATGTGATTTAGACTTTAGAACCTGTTACTTATCCATTATTGCGTGGCATGAATTTTCCTTGTATAGTATTCTGTTATTTGTATTTAGTTCGCTCGCATCAGCTAGCTTTGTGATTTGCTGACCCCGCAAGGGGTGTGCTTCTATTGGAGTACAGGCAGTGTTGAAGTTCCTGCTGATCGTGGCGCTTAGGCCCAGTTTTCCGTTGTAGGCGTGTTTTGTGCTGTTTAGTCATGTCCACCCTGTACGGGTATGTTTTGCTTCCTTTGTATTATCTGGTGTATTATCTTGTTATACTAGATGTTTGCATATTGGTTTTGTCAATATGACTCTGGCGGGGCGAATCAAATATACTTATTTTGTTCAAAATTTATCGTAGTTTTTATTTTCATTTGATTCTCGTATCAAGAATGTGTTATATTATGATGTTGTCGCCGGTTACGATCCGCCTATATTACGGGTTAGTTCACGCATCGACACGCTGCAATTTCCGTGGCGGGTCAGGGGTGACAGAGCTTGGTCTCAGATCCATTGTTTACCGGTTCACATAGAACATCATTGTATACCACTTGCTTGAGTGAATTAGGTAGAGGAGTTACTAATTTTTGTCGTGTTGTTTGATGTATTGTATGTGTGTTTTCTTTTACGTAGAGGGAGTGTGGTGATGGCACGTGGTAAGAGAACATAAGGTGAGGGATCAGGCATTGCTGGAGAGGATGTCTCTCAGGCTTTTATGGAAATGATGACACGGTGGGCACAAAATATGAGACAGGGCAATCAGTCAAAAGATCCATTTACTCATCGCAATAAGAATTTCATCAGCTTGGGTGGTGAAAGATTTGATGGTACTGGAGATTCTCTAGTGGCGAATCGGTGGATCCATAAGGTAGATCTCATATTTGAGAGGATGGTGCTGACACCTATACAGCGTACCGAGTTAGCAGCACACCACTTTGACGGAGAGGCTATGTATTGGTGGGATTCAGTAAGGCAGAGCCGTGATGTGTCAGAGATGCAGTGGCTTACATTTTGCTAGGTGTTTGAACAACATTTTATTCCTGATTCTGCCAGAGCTGAGATAGTAGATAGGTTTCTACATTTGCAGCAGGGTTCTAGATCTGTTTCAAAATACTTGGCCGAGTTTACATAGTTGAGCCACTATGCCACTTGTTTCATAGATACTCCAGAGAATAAGAACATGAAATTTTTTAGTGGTTTGATGGTGATGATCGATCGTCCTTTTGAGAGATTAGTCGACGTCACTTTGAGTCAGGAGCGAGTTGACGATGAGTGTAGGCAAGAGACTTTGGTTCGACGAGCTAGAGGATCAAAGCGCATTCAGAGGTTTGGTCGAGGAAACCAGATAGTTGAGCAGGTATAACAGCCAGAGCGTGCCCCTATTCAGCAGAGAGACCTTGGTAGAGGGGGACCAGTTAGGACTGGTAGAGACCGCAGAGGTGATAGATGTTCCAGAGAAGATCATCGACAACAGCAGCAACAAAGACAAACTATGAGGGGTGGTCAGACAAGAACTAGGAGCGGTTACTTCACTTGTGGTCATGAGGGACATATAGCCCGTGATTGTCCAAGAGGTCAGACAAATCGATGGGAGCATGTAGTTTGTTATACTTGTGGGCAACTGGGGCACTTTTCCAGCGCTTGTCCTCAGAGTAGGAATGTACTAGCACAACGGAGGGTGCCTCAGGGACAGCTAGCACCTGCGCCTAGAGTTGGTCAGAAAGTCCCTCTCCCAGCACTGCCTGTTCGCCTCGTAGCTATTCCCGGTCAGGCAAATGTTGAGGGTATGTAAATATTTTTGTTGTAGTTGTGTGTGCTAGATGTAGGAAGATATATGTTATGTGCATTATGCGTAGGAAAAATTGCATGTTAGTGTGTTGTTATGTGACTCAAGATATATGTGTTGTGTGTCAGGTTTTGTGAATTCGTCGTTTTCCCAGTTGAGGCTCTTTTCAATACAGGAGCATCTAGGTCTTTTATTTCTAGACAATTGGTTGTTAGAGACCGCCTAGAGGTAGTGCCTTTGCCGGAACCCTTGTGCGTTGTGTCTCCCTTGGGCAGTTCGGTTTGGTTGTGGGAATATTGTCCCCATTTCGAGTTTTCCTTGTTGGGGTGCAACTTTGTGTTTGACTTTATTGTCTTCGGTTTTGAGGGCTATCATTTGATTCTAGGGATGGATTGGTTGTCCAGTCATTCGGTGATCATTGATTGCTTGCATATGTCAATGATGTTAGCGCCACCTGATGTTTCGCCTCGTGTGTTGGCTTGTAAACCCGATTATGTTTCTGTGATGTCGAGTTTTCTTAGATTTCTTGAGATTTCTAGTCCCGACACCAGCTCTGTAGAGATTGTGTGTGAGTTCCCTAATGTCTTTCAGGAGATTCATGGTATCCCTCCTTGTCGTGAGGTAGAGTTTCGAATTGACCTGATTCCTGGTACTGCACCTATCTAAATCAGCGTACGGGCTTGCGCCTAAGCAATTGGAAGAGATGAAAGTACAACTTGATGATTTGCTTCGTAAGGGGTTTATTCGGCCGAGCAATTCACCTTGGGGGGCTCCAACAATATTTGTGTCCAAGAATGATGGATCACTGAGGATGTGCATAGATTATCGAGATCTGAATAAAGTGACCATCAAGAATAAGTATCCATTGCCTCGAATTGATGATCTATTGGATCAGTTGAAGGGAACCGTAGTGTTTTCACAATTAGATTTGCAGTCTGGGTATCATCAGATGAGAGTTGAGGAACATTCCGTTCCAATTATTGCTTTTCGGACTCGTTATGGCTTGTATGAGTTTCCAGTTATGCCATTTGGATTGACAAATGCACTAGCTTTCTTCATGGATTTGATGAATAGATTATTCAGTCCATACTTGGACAAATTTGTGGTAATCTTCATTGACGATATCTTAATGTACTCGAGGAGTTTAGAGGTGCACAGAGAGCACCTTCGCATTGTTTTGCAGACACTTAGAGAAAATCAGTTGTATGCGAAGTTCAGTAAGTGTCATTTCTGGGAGTCTGAAGTTCGATTTCTCGGGCTTGTTATTTCTAGTGGAGGTATTGCTGTGGATCCCGAGAAAGTCGAAGCAGTGAAGTTTTGGAGTCAACCGAGTAATGTGACGAAAATTCGTAGTTTTCTTGGTTTGGTTGGTTATTACCGACAGTTTATCGATAAATTTTCCCTGATTGCAGCACCACTCACTCAATTAACTAGAAAGAATGTTCCTTTTGTATGGTCAGAAAAGTGTGAAGAAGCTTTTGAAACTTTGAAGCTTCTGTTGACTTCAACACCAGTGTTTACTATTCTAACACATGGTAGCTGACTGGTGGTATTTACTGATGCTTGCGGTACAAGATTGGGTGGAGTGTTGATGCAAGGCAAGAAGGTCATAACCTATGCGTCTCAACGGTTAAAACCCCATGAGAGGAGATATCCAACACATGATTTAGAATTGGCAGTCGTAGTCTTTGCTTTGAAGATCTGGAGACATTATCTGTATGGTGAGAGGTTCGAGGTGTTCACAGATCACAAGAGTTTGAAGTACTTATTCACTCAGAGAGAGTTGAATATGAGGCAACAACGATGGGTTGATTTTCTTAGCAGCTATGACTTCGAGATACAGTATCAGCCTGGTAGGGACAATGTGGTTGCAGATGCCTTGAGTAGGCGACATTAGGGGTGGGCATGGGACGAGATGGGAAAAACTCCATCCTGACCTCGTCCCATCCCAAATGGTTCGGGACAGGATCAGCATGCTGCCTGTGACTGCTGCGAAGATTATCATCATATAAGAGCGTGAAAAATAACTATTGATGTGGTGGGAATAAGATGCGAATTCTGTGGGATAACCGCGACATAAGGCCTGGGGAAAAAGAAACAATACTCCAGTTTGTTTAATTTTATATGCAAAATAAAAAAGGTAAATCAAAATTCTATCTCAATTTCCCATACCTCAATAGATGTGGAAACCTTTCTCTCACTGATTTTCATACTTCTGTTTCTTAGTTCCCGCTTTAAGTATCTGCCAAGGAAGACTAGAAAAAGAAAGAAGGTATGACTAAAGAACTTATGCAGTATAGAAGAAAGCTTTTAAACTTGATAGAAAAAGTTGGCAGCAACGTGCACCTTCCTCTCAAGAAGTACATGAGAACGTATCCAAGAGATTCCAAATCGTCCCTTCGGCTTTATTCTAAGAAAACTAAGAAATAAGTCATACATGCAGAACAGAACAATGATAAAAGGAATGTCTTATACTCCATCAAGTTAGCTCCATCACAAAAGAATATTTATCAACAGCTAGACACTAGCACATAAATACCGCTTAACAGCTTTCAAACAATAGAAATATTGACTGAAAGTTCACTTTACATACCAATTCCAAGGTGGGTATTCATGCTTGCATATCGTGCAATACCAATCAGGTTCTTATTTTCTCTGCAAAATTTACACCGAGATCAATCTTATGTTTTTAATATTATTAAAATTTCAACAATTAATCTAAATACCATGACAAAAATTAAATCTGTTGAAACATTATAAAAAAAAATTCAAATTTTAATTCAAGTAGAAGCACATACACTTGAATACAACAAAACTATAAACAAGATTAATCAAGTCACTGCTTTGACTGATATCATTACTAATCGTGTTTACATGAATAGAAAAAAGAAACCGGGTGTGGTACAAGCCATTCTCATGCATGAAAGCTGGCTTAACATCGTAAATATCTCTCACTTTCTCGACTAAACTTGGTTCCATATTTTGGTCTATTAAATAAATAAATAAGAATATTAATAATAAATATTAAAAAATTAGCTCGGGATTGGTGGGATTGAAAATCTTCATCCCATCCCATCCAATTCTTGATCGGGACGGGACGAGATCAGGATGAAATTATTCAATCTCATTAAGACCCGAAAAAATCGGAACGGGACCGGGATCACGGGATGGGATGCCCACCCCTAGGCGACATGCAGTGATGGCAACCATGATGATTCAGGAGTACCGAACACTTGAGACATTAGTTTCATTTGCAGTTCAGCCTACTTTTAGTACAGAAGGCAGCATAATAACGGGTTTAGCAGTTTATCCGCCGTTGATCAGTAGAGTGGTGGAGAGACAAACCTCTTATCCAGTGATTACGAGGCAGATAGTAGATTTGGTAGTGGAAACACTGGATGAGTGCTCTACTGATTGGTCGGTGGGTTCAGATGGAGGGTTGCGGTTTCGTGGGCGGCTTTGTGTTCCGTCTGATGAGGAGTTGCAGAGAGATATCTTAAAGGAAGCTCATAGATCTCGTTTCACCATTCACCCTGGTGAAACGAAGATATATCGAGATTTGAGACGTTCTTTCTGGTGGTGTGGCATGAAGAAAGACATTGGAGAGTTTGTGGCACGGTGTGCGACTTATCAGCAGGTGAAAGCCAAGCATCAGAGACCGTCTGGGTTATTGCATCCATTGGAGATCCCTACGTGGAAGTGGGAGTATATCACTATGGATTTCATTGATGGACTTCCGCGGTCGAGGAAAGGTAATGAGTCGATATGGGTCATTGTTGATCGGTTGATGAAGTGTTCACATTTCATTCCTGTTAGTATGAATCGGACGGCAGACAGTCTAGCGGTGTTGTTCATTCGGGAGATAGTCCGCCTTCATGGGTCGCCTGTTTCGATTGTATCCGACCGAGATTCGATTTTCACAGCCCACTTCTGGCAGAGTTTTCAGCAAGATATGGGTACTAGATTGGACATGAGTACAGCCTATCATCCACAGACAGGTGGCCAATCAGAGCGAGTGAATCATGTAGTGGAAGACATGCTTAGAGCATGCATTTTAGACTTTGGGGGAAGTTGGGAAGATCATCTACTGTTGTGCGAGTTTGCGTACAACAAAAGCTACCACGTGAGCATTGACATGGCATCGTTTGAGGCACTCTACGGACGACCGTGTAGGTCCCCTGCTTGTTGGGCAGAAATTGGAGAGTCAGTTGTGATGGGGCCGGATGTGATCAGAGAAACTACTGAGAAAATTGAGTTGATTAGAGTGCGTTTGTTAACAGCCCAGAGTAGACAGAAGAGTTACGCTGATAGGAGGCGTAAGGAGTTAGAGTTTGATGTTGGCGATAAGGTTTTTCTGAAAGTTTCCCCGATGCGCGGAGTTGTTAGATTCGGAAGTCGAGGGAAGCTTGCACTGAGATATGTAGGGTCCTATGAGATTACCGAGAGGATTGGACCAACGGTTTTAGGATTTATCTTTATTTCGCCCTCCACATATTTCCTATAGTACAAATCTCCACCATGGTTTAACCACTGTAAAAAGGAAGGTGTTTAAATGAAAATTAAAAGTTGTCAAATGCCCATAACAATTGGTTTGGGCTAACAAGATATTAGATATCAATATCGAATTCGTAGCATATTACTACTAATTATAGACATACATGACTTTTGTAACAAACATAAAAATAACATATTTTAACTTTCTAATCCTAATCCCATTATCTAGAAGTCACATATGATCCATTAACATTTCTCTAATAATATGTTGTTATATATCGAAGCAAACAAATAGAAACGAAAAATGAATAGATCCTTGAAACTAAAACTTTCCAATATAAATCGAAAAAGAGAAGGATTAAGAGAACCTAACTTACATTGCCATATGTACCTCCTATTGCACAAGATGAATTAAAACCCAAGAAAATGAAAGCAACCAGGAAGACAGCAGTAGACATGAGATGCCTGAGAGGTGCCATTAGACCACCCAAATCCTAGTTTGCTAGTTGCAAGACCAAAAACAACTCTAGAGCTCTCTTCTTATGTGTGTGCTAATGAGTGTGGACTTTCGAACTCTTTAAGAGGTGGAAGTCAAATTTATGGATAACTTTCGTTTTGAATATTGTACCTATTTGGGTTACAATTTTCAGTGTCTAACTTAAATAAACATGATTGTAGAGTGCGGTGTTTGCTTAAACCAAACTGATTTCAAGGCAAGTTTTAAGCTAGATTTATATGTTTTATCATCCAGCCTAATGAATAAAAGGATGCTGATGTGAAGGTATGGTTTTCAATATCTTTTGGTATGGACAATCATATATATTGCAGTCAATCTTTCTGACTCAATAGATTATTTTAGGATAAGATAATTGAGGCTGTAAACAAATATTGTACAAAGTCAAATTTCTGTTTTGTGAGGATTTTAGGGCAGATATAATAATGAATAGAGTTGCTTTTTTTATAAGTTTTATTCAACAGGAACCTTGAATGAAACCAAGAGATTACAATATTTTAGATTCTTTCCCACTCTCATCATTGTATATAATTTTCTTGGGTCCCATGAAGATAGGCTAACCAAAAAATCAACAAACTCTACTCCTGGATATACGTTTGCCCGGTGTTCAGTTGCTTGATTAGTCTGTGTGGAGAATAATCAATTTTGTGAAATCTTTGAATCTTCTGTTGAATTGTCCTGATAACTCGAATGTCTTGCCATGGAGGATGAAAATTATGCTTTGAAATAGTTGGTGAAGTCTGTGCTAAATGGAGATTGATGCTGTTCACAGGGTTAAAACCCAGTTCAGCTCCTTGGAAATTTATATATATATATAGCTTCAGTTGTCATGCATAAAAAACTAAAAGCAATTAATTCTTGAAAAAAATTTATCCAAAATGTAAACAATTTTTTTTAATGAATTTTATGCAATCAATTAAAAATTTTCTTAAATGTAAGTTTGAATAGGGTTTAGGTTCACATTTCATTTAAATAAATAAAATCTCAACTTTCTGTTTCTTTTTCTCCCCTTTTTTTTTTCATCAAGAAAAGCTCAACTAACAGAACACCTCTATTGTAAATACACATGCCGACCATAGAATATTTTTTTCGAAGTGACCAACCACATCTAGAAATCTTTAAGAATGTCAGAGCATCGACTATAAGTTTAGGTGTAAAAAATTATTTAATAGTAAAAAAAAAATCTGCAAAATATACACAGGCAACTATCATGGAAAGATGACTGCCTGCTCAAAGAGAACCATTCCATTGGGAAATCTAGAAAAGAAAATCACATACGGCAACATACGATATAACCCAGTGAGCCAGCGGGCTCTTTCTCACAGTGTGCATGTGTCAGCTATTAGGCCCGATATCTATAAATTCAAAGTAAATTTTATACAGACATGATATAACTTCTTCTTTTTCCCCCACAATAGTGTTGGAAGAGATAAAAGCTTACACTATAACATTGCATGCGCTATCTCTATGAGTTTAGAAACTTACACTATGTTTCCAAAAAAAAAGCTTACATCCTGCCACTGCCGCAGGAACTTATGGTAGATGATTACCATGCAACAATAAAATATCAGGTGGCGCCAGGAGTTCCCCCAAACACTTCAGTAACTATGTTTTACTCTGCTTAGTGGAACAGTTGCTCTGAAGGTATTGAGGGAACTCTAGAGTGCACCTCATGTAATGTTTCCCTTTCTAACTCTTGTAGATCGACACTGTTTAATTAACAAGTGAAACTTCAGAAGTATTTATAGCTAGTCAATGGAAATCCCTTTGGTACACTTGGTTGTAACTAGTGGCCTTCAGCACAGGACCAATTTGCGTGGAGAGATCCAGGAGATAAGCCGTGTACATTGAACCTAGACTTATTTGTAAATGTGAATGTGAGATGGTATGTAGAATCAGACAACTGAGTCGCCAAAAGATATGATACCATATCCATATATGACTTTCATTGGACATTAACATTTCCATCTACTTTTCATGTATTTCTCTAGAATATCTCTTACAAAATGTGCACTTTTTATTTATTTATAAAGCATTATGCATTAGATGGAATAAGAAAAGTCGTACAAAGCTTGGCCCACTAGAGCTGCGAGCTTGTGATATACATACAATGTTGGTTGGTAAGCAAGAGGAGAAGACGTTTAATATTGCAAAAAAGTGGAACACAAAAGTCGAGCTGATGTCCTCTGAGAACAGTGCCTCCAACAGATTGGCAGAAACTCCAAAAACAAGACCAGTCTTCCACCATTGGGCTTGGATCAACAAGACCAGTCTTCCACCAAGACCTTTTCCTGAATCGTACTAGCCACAGTAGCAAGAACATTTCCTTTCAGATCCATTGCAATGACACCAATAGTGCTTTGTTTAGCATGGTCAAAGAAGCACGCATCAAAGTTAACAATCATTGTGTCTGGGTACAACATCAAGGGAAATTCATGTTGGCACGCTAAGCACGTGCGCGCACCTGAGTCCACTATACATAGCAACAATATTGTCCCCAACTTAAACACCCGCTGTCTTGAGCCTACCATCCGGGCCACGGGTTTGGGATTTTTATCTTAAAAGACCTCGTTGCTATTAGGGAGTTGATCATCTCCTTATAAACCTTAGTGACGACTAATCCTTACTTGATGTGGGACTATTCAAGCCAACTCCAACCCAACAATCTCCACCTTTGGTGCGAATCATCACACATCCTACAATCCATCCACCAGTATGCAACATCTCGAAGTACAACTCTTCCTCGAGTCTCATGTGCGACCACGATCCTGTGGGTAGCACTAGGTGTACAGGCTGCTATCCCGGCGTTGTTGGCTCTGCCTTAGTCACAACCACTGCACTAACTCCACCTCGTCCGAACTTGTAGGATACATTCTCTTGGCAAGGATCTGGAACCTAATAAGGATCCATTCATCTAGCGGACCGCACACATGCGACGCTCTACCTGGCTCGCTACCTCGCGTCTGATCCCCAGAACAATGTGCCGCCTGCACCTCCACCTCGGACCGCGCACATGCAATGTTCTCTCGCCACCTCACGCCTGATCCCTTCAACAATGTGCCGCCTTGCACCACTTGTTGGCGCGTTAAGCACGTGCGCCTTAGCAGAATTCCACATAAAATTTAAATAGCCCGAGATGGAAGACGGATGGAGAGAAGGATTATGCCAATCAATGGGAAGAGAGGAAAAAAGCCAGAGTCGGCTAGTAATTGGGCACAAGAATAAAAGATGGAGAGTGTCTTCTTCATGATTCTGACAAAAGACCCACCGGTTCTCAATAGGAACATGTACCCTTACCAAATTGGAAATGGTGGGCAGGATGTTCTGACCAACTTTCTAGATGAAGAAGATGACACTGTGGGGGGGGGGGGGGGGGGGGGGGCTTTAATATGCCAGAGACGGCGAAGAATTTTTTTGCCTTAGGCTGGATGGAAAGGTGCCTGATCAAAAAGAGTTCACACCGTCTACCGAAGAGAAAGCTAGAGTAACACTCTTAATCGAGAAGATAACTTTTTTGTCTCCACTCCAGATGAAACGATCAGGCTTGGTAGTAGCTCTGAGACAAATATTAGTAATATCCTTGACCACCGGAGTAGAAAAAAGAACGGAGGAGAGCAACATTCTAGTGAATCGAATATGAAGAAGAGACAGACAAAAGGTCAGGGAGACATGAAGGATGGTCAGGTGCTAAAGGATCCAGAACACACTTGACTAAAAGTAAACCAGGCTTGACCCAAGCATCATGCCAGAGGTTAATCTGGTCACCCGAGAGCACTTGCAAAAAAAAAAAAAAAAAAAAAAAAAAAATCAATTCATGATAGGTAGGGCTTTAGTGGTGCCCGCCAGGCAAAGGAAGCCTGAGCGGGAGGTTTGACAAGCTGGAAAATGGTTTTAGAATTGTAGTAAAAGGTATTGAGAAACCGGGACCTCAGATAATGCGGGAAATAAATGACACTCCACGCATTTTTATCCATAAGGGCAAGAGTCTTGTTCAGTTAATGGTGTTATAATATCCCCTCCTCATAGAAATTGGAAACTTGTTTGTCCACATTAATATCATGGACACAGAGTATACAAATCATAAAGGCTCTAGGTTTCAAGTTTCAGCTCATGTAGTCAATTGTGATGTTTCATCTACTATCCCCTCCTCATAAAGAAATGAACAAAACAAAAACCCATAAGAATATATATACAAATTGGAAACTTGTTTGTCCACATAAAAATCATGGATACAGAGTGTACAAATTGGACATAGAGTATACAAATCATAAAGGTTTCAGTTTCAGGTTTCACCTTAGTTTTTAGGTTTCAGCTCATGCAGTCAATTGCGAGGTTTCATCTATTATCTCCAACGCAGTAAAGATTTTTGAGGAATATTCGCCAAATTTTGAACACAAAATGGAACCACAGTCAGGAATCAATAATGCCAATCAATCTTGATCACCAAATTTTGTCTACTCAATTTGGAACCACAATCATGAATTATTCACCCGCAACAATAACCCAAGCTACAATGTGAGTGAGGGTTTGATTAGGAAAAACTTCTTCAATCATTCACAGAAATGAAGGAGGGGCAAAGATCTCTAAGTGCTAATTTGAATAAAATGGTCAATGTAACCATATGGGAAAGGAAGCCCATAAAAACACAATCTTGATATACAGGGAGTTTTGTAGCTACTAGTAGAAGAGATAACAAGTAAGTCGAGTGAGAATAGCCATGTCTTCCCATGAAGCAGCCTTGCCAAATGTCACAACTATCTTCTTGCCTAGCCAAGTGAGGTTAGCAAGTGTAAATAATGTAGAGTATTCCACATTGTTCTAGAGAGTTCTCTAGAACCTTTCATAACATTCCATAGAGTTCCATAGGATTGTAGTCCTTAGATATTTCTAAGGAAGTGTGTAGAAGTTCATCGTAGACCGTTAGATCAAATTGATCACCACTGTCCATTGAGGAAGTGGAGTTGTATAAATAGGCTAAGGCCCCATTTGTTGTAGTCACCTCAGAGAATTCAAGCAATACAAGTTCTAGTTCTCTTAAGCTCTTTTGTGTGTTCTTAGCTTGCTTAGCTTTCCAAATTCTTAGTAAGTCTTTCGTGGGAAAGGCTGACTAGCTTTCTTTGATAAGTTGGGGCAAAGTTTGCTAGTGTCGCACGGGAAGTACTTGTGAAAATAAAGCCCGTGACAGTTGGTATCAGAGCAAGGTTTGGCAAGGTTGGTGAAATCATTCTACACAAGAGAATGTCGTCGGAGGTCAACAACTCATCAATTGGAAACAACGACAAAGGTGGAAAAGTCCGCAAGGACAAGTCAAAGGACATGATCACTGCGATGGATGAAAGGTTGGCTAAGTTGTGTGCCATCATGTCCGACTTGAGGGAGAAAGTCGAAGACATGGACCAACGCATCGAGGGGCAAGCGTCCAATGGGGAGTACCAAGAGCTCCGGAAAGAGATGCAAGAAGCCTTAAACGCAGTAGTGAACATGGTGTCCAAAAAGATCGAGTCCCTTGAAGCCCAAATTGTTGCCAAAGATGTGAAAATGCATGTTTACAGGGAAAGAGTTGAGAAGCTAGAAACTCAACTCAATGTGTATATGGTTGCGGTAGCCAATGGTGGGACTACACCAGGGACAATTACCCACAAAGTCGAAGCTCCCAAACCTATGGCCTATGGTGGGGCAAGGAGTGCAAGGGAGATCGACTACTTCTTGTGGAACATGGAGCGCTACTTTGATGCGGTTGGCATAAAAGATGAAGCATCAAAGGTATATAGTGTCTCCTTATATTTAAATGATGTTATTATAGTTTGGTGGCGCAGAAGGTCTGATGATGTCAAGAAGGGATTGTGCACCATAGACACTTGGGAAGAATTCACGAAGGAACTCAAGAGACAATTCTACCCGAAGGATGCCGAAAACAAAGCTAGGGTCAAGCTTCACCGTCTTCAACACAAGGAAGGACACATAAGGGAGTGTGTGAAGGAGTTCTCGGAGTTGCTCTTGGAGATTCCTGACATGGGAGAAAAGGATTTTTGTTTAGCTTCTTTGATGGCCTAACAGGTTGGGCCAAGTTGGAGTTGAAGAGGCGAGGTGTGCAAGACCTTGCAACAGCTATGGCTGCGGCCGAGTCTTTGATTGAGTTCAAGATAAATGACTCATCCAAGGGGCAATGGAAAAAGCCGAGTAATGATGGCAAAGGTGGGAGAGACAAAGAGAAGTCCTCCAAAGAGCACAAGAACTCCAAAGACAAAGGGAAGGAGAAAAGAGATGGATCACCCAAGAAGATATCTTGCTTCTTATGTAGTGGACCCCATCGGGCATTCGAGTGTCCCAACCAGGGGAAACTTTTCGTGCTTGTCATGGAGGAAGAAGAAAGGAGAATCGCCTCAATAAATCTCCTAAGTTCCATTCAAGCTAAGGTCGAGGAACAACCACGTGGAAGGATGTACGTGGAGACCAAGATCGGGAACAAGACTTTGAAAGCCATGGTGGATACCGCAGCCAACACAATCTACATGGCCAAAGACCTTGCTGAAAAAATTGGCCTATCATATACTAAGGAGAAAGGATATATGAAGGGAGTCAATGCTAAAAGTCTCCCAATTGAAGGAATAGATCGTAGCACCGATATTCGGCTTTGACAATGGCGAGGTAAAGTCGACATAACTATTGCTCCAATTGATGATCACAAGTTCTAATTGGGTATAGATTTCTTGGACATGGTGAAGGCTTTCCTGGTCCCATATGCCAACACCATGTGCATCATGGAGAAGGGACAACCTTGTGTTGTGCCCGTGGTACGGGAGATAAGTAAGGAGAGAATGGTGTCCGCTCTCCAACTTTCTAAAGGAGTAAAGAGGAATGAGCCTACTTACTTAGCTACCCTCAAGGAAGACGAAGGTCCCATGGATGGAGGGGTGAATGCACCTAAGGTCGTCCAAGATGTTCTCAAGGAGTACAAGGATGTTATGCCTGCTAGTTACCTAAGAAGCTTCCACCAAGGAGAGAGGTGGATCATGCTATTGAGTTAGAAGTTGGAGCAAAGCCACCCGCATTTGCTCCTTATCGTATGGCAGCTCATGAGCTTGAGGAGTTAAGAAGACAACTGAAGGATTTACTTGATGTTGGTTATATCCGACCCTCCAAAGCTCCATATGGTGGTTTTATTTCAAAAGAAACATGATGGATCCCTACGGCTTTGTATTGACTATCGGGCACTCAACAAGGTCACTATCAAGAACAAGTACTCGATTCCACTTATTGCGGATCTCTTTGATCAACTTGGTGATGCAAGGTACTTTACCAAGCTTAACTTGCGCTCGGGATATTACCAAGTCTGCATAGCCGAAGGAGATGAACCAAAGAAGGCATGTGTTACAAGGTACGGGTCTTACAAATTCTTAGTCATGCCATTTGGTTTAACTAATGCGTCGGATACATTTTGCACTCTAATGAATAAGGTACTAGCTCCTTACCTTGATCGGTTCGTAGTTGTGTACCTTGATGACATTGTGATCTATAGTAAGACATTGGAGGAACATGTGGATCACTTGAGGCAAGTGTTCCAAACTTTAAAGGAGAATGAGCTCTATATCAAAAAGGAGAAGTGTTCATTTGCCCAAGAGGAGGTGACATTCTTGGGTCATATCATTGGCAAGGGCAAGCTTCGTATGGACGAGTCCAAGGTACAAGCCATCCAAGAATGGGAACCACCGACCAAAGTCACCGAGTTAAGATCTTTCCTTGGCTTGGTGAACTATTATAGAAGGTTCATCAAAGGCTACTCTTCCATAGCCGCTCCATTGACGGACTTGCTCAAGAAGGGACGAAGTTGGGATTGGAATTCAAAATGCCAACAAGCTTTCGAATGATTGAAGAAGGCAATTGTGGAGGAACCGATGTTGGCACTTCCCAACCATTCTATGTCTTTTGAGGTACATACGGATGCTTTCAACTTTGCTATTGGTGGATTATTGATGCAAGAAGGGCATCCTATTGCCTTTGAAAGTAGGAAGCTCAATGATACTGAGAGGCAGTACAAAGTGCAAGAGAAGGAAATGGCTGCGGTTGTGCATTGTTTGGAACATGGCGTCATTACTTGCTTGGGAGCAAATTTGTGGTCAAGACCGACAATGTTGTCACTAGCTACTTCCAGACACAGAAGAAGCTCACACCAAAACAAGCTAGATGATAAGATTTCTTGGCAGAGTTTGATTACACTTTTGAGTACAAGCCTGGCAAGGCTAATCTTGTTGCGGATGCTTTGAGTAGAAAATGAGAACTTGCTGACATAAGTCAACCTCAAAGCAACTGAAGGGATGCATAAAGGAAGGATTGGCACATGATTCCATGGCTCAAACCATCATAGCTCTTGTCAAAGATGGGAAGATAAAACGGTTTCGGGTGAAGAACGGCTTGATATACTCTAAGGGAAGGTGGATCTATGTTCCACCTCATGACAACCTAAGGAAGGAAGTCTTGAAAGAATGTCATGATAGCAAGTGGGTGGGACATCCAGGTATGCATTGGACTTCTTGCTCTTGTGTTAGATTCCTATTATTGGCCACATATGAGGGATGATATCGAAGCATATGTAAAGACTTGTCTTGTATGCCAACAAGACAAGGTGGAACAACAGTCACCTGCCGGCTTACTTAAACCTCTCCCCATCCCAGAGAGACCTTGGGAGAGTGTTTCCTTGGATTTTATAGTTGGTTTGCCCGCATCAAAAGGTTGCAATTGGATACTTGTGGTTGCGGACAGATTTTTGAAGTATGCCACCTTCATTCTAACACCCAAGGAGTGCACATCTGAGCAAGCCGCACATTTATTCCTCAAACATGTGGTGAAGTATTGGGGTGTGCCCAAATCTATTATCAGTGATCGGGATACTCGGTTCACGGGGAAATTTTGGATTGAGTTATTCAAGTTGTTTGGTACCGACCTTAACTTCTCTACTAGCTTTCATCCTCAAATGGATGGTCAGTCAAAAATGATGAATGCTTTGCTGGAGCTATATCTTAGGCACTATGTGAGTGCCAACCAGCGAGATTGGGCTAAGTTGTTGGATGTTGCCCAATTCTCTTTCAACTTGCAGAAGAGTGAAACGACGGGTCGTAGCCCATTTGAGATCGTCATGGGACAACAACCTACGACCCCGAGTTCTATTGCCACTGGCTACATTGGATTGAGTCCATCAGCCTATAAGTTTGCCAAATGATAGAATGATCAAGTTGATGAGGCTCAAGCTTACCTGGAGAAAGCATCCAAGAGGATGAAGAAGTGGACCGACAAGAAGAGACGGCCTCGAGAGTTCCAGGTTGGAGACCTTGTGCTTGTCAAGATGCATGCCCATGCCAAACTTTCAGGATTCCATCGTGACGTTATCACGAGATATGAGGGTTTTTCCCAATAGTCAAGAAAGTGGGAAAACAAGCATACAAGGTCGAGTTGTCGCCGAGGATCAAGTTTCATCCAGTCTTCCATGTGAGCCTATTGAAACTGTATAAGGAAGATCAGGATGATCCAAGCAGAAGAGTTTCACAAAGAGCACCAATGGGCATGAGGATCCAACATGACAAGGAAGTAGAGACTATCTTATAAGATCGTGTGGTGCGTCATTCCAACCAACCTCCCACACATGAGCTACTCGTCAAGTGGAAAGGATTGCCAGAAAGTGAGGCTAGTTGGGAGAAAATCCAACATTTGTGGCAATTCAATGAACAAATCCACGCGTACGAGGATTTGAAGGCAACGAGGCCG
Source organism: Berberis thunbergii (assembly GCA_003290165.1). Classification (NCBI taxonomy): domain Eukaryota; kingdom Viridiplantae; phylum Streptophyta; class Magnoliopsida; order Ranunculales; family Berberidaceae; genus Berberis; species Berberis thunbergii. Next base: position 87,558 of record QNQO01001970.1, read on the forward strand.
TCGCCTGATTAGGTGGGGGAGAATGTCATAACTATCTTCTTGCCTAACCAAGTGAGGTTAGCAAGTGTAAATAATGTAAAGTATTCTACATTGTTCTAGAGAGTTCTCTAGAACCTTTCATAACATTCCATAGGATTCTAGTCCTTAGATATTTCTAAGGAAGTGTGTAGAAGTTCATTATAGACCGTTAGATCAAATTGATTACCACCGTCCATTGAGGAGGTGGAGTTGTATAAATAGGCTAAGGCCTCATTTGTTGTAGTCACCTCAGATAATTCAAGCAATACAAGTCCTAGTTTTCTTAAGTTGTCTTGTGTGTTCTTAGCTTGCTTAGTTTTCCAAAGTTTAAGTAAATCTTTCGTGGGAAAGGCTGACTAGCTTTCTTTGATAAGTCGGGGCAAAGTTTGCTAGTGTCGCACGAGAAGAAATTGTGAAAAGAAAGTCTGTGACAGTTGGTATCAGAGCAAGGTTTGGCAAGGTTGGTGAAATCATTCTACACAAGAGAATGTTGTCGGAGGTCAACAACTCATCAATTGGAAACAACGACAAAGGTGGGAAAGTCCGCAAGGACAAGTCGAAGGACATGATCACTGCGATGGATGAAAGGTTGGCTAAGTGTGTGCCACCATGTCCGACTTGAGGGAGAAATTCGAAGACATGGACCAACGCATCGAGGGGCAAGCATCCAATGGGGAGGACCAAGAGTTCCAGAAAGAGATGCAAGGAGCCTTAAACGCAGTAGTGAACATGGTGTCCAAAAATATCGGATCCCTTGAAGCCCAAATTGTTGCCAAAAATGCGAAGATGCATGCTTACGGGGAAAGAGTTGAGAAGCTAGAAACTCAACTCAATGTGTATATGGTTGCGGTAGACAATGGTGGGACTACACCAGGGACAATCACCCACAGAGTCGAAGCTCCCAAACCTTATTTTCTTATTTGTTCTTGGGTCCTTTTTTTTAAAGAAAAAAGTTCTGAAGAGAGTGCTTTTGTGGTCAGCAACTTGGCAAGATTTGAACCCTAGATATTATGTATAAGTGGTATGTGGTATTTATATGAAAAGAGTTTAGTTTCAATCGATGGATTAAAAAGTTTGAAAAAATAATTGATATGGCTTCGATCTATACCATCAACTAAACGATTGAATTTTTGTATCACTGTTTTAGCATAAACGATTTTGGATATAGGAGATAGATAAAGAAGATAACACATATACATATTAATCAATCTTCTAACAGGCGACTTAGACTGATTAAAAATCTGTCAAAAAAAAAACTTGGTAGGAACATACCAAGCAAAATTAGAAATCAAGATACCAAACGTAGATAGAGTGAATAATAAATAAATTTTTAAAAAATAACCTAGCTAACATATATCACTCCTCTAGTCGATGCATCATGGTCTGTTTTTGCAAAGAAAATTATTTGCTAGTATATAGATTGCAAAGTTATTTAATCCAACTTGGGGTGGTGTGATTATGTCAATTAAATATGTTGAAATTCATCCATAGATAGTTCCATGATAATCATGTTTATTATCAAATTTTATTGATTTCTCCATAAACTGAATAACTATCAAAGAAATTATCATTGATGGAGTACATTATTTTCAATTGACTACCCATTTTCTCAAATATAATGCCATCGCTATATGAACATCTAGGAAACAATTGATTTGTTCAAGCCGATAAAACAGAAATCAAGGTAAAACAATGAAAATTACACGTTGAGTTATAAAAATAAACAAAAAATATATTCCCAAGAGATTAACAATGTATCTTGTACCTCTTCTCATACAAAGTGTCCATGCATTGTTCCAAGGTTTCATTCTCACCCAAGTGTTCTTTAGTTTTCTCAGCAATTGTCAGTATGACATTGCCGTTGACGAGGATTGCTCACACTATCATCATAACATTCAACTGCAGAAAATTATTTACATTGATTATTACCTACAAATATAAGAAACAAGATAACCATCATGAATTGCATGCAGAAAGTAACCAAAGTCTTCCATTATCTTAATTACCACCCTTTCTAGCCATCACAAATACTCATCCTTAAGGGCTCCACAATAAACTAATCTAACCAAAACCCACAACTTCAACCCAAAACATGTTTAACTACTCCTAACTTTTCCAATTTCATCCACACAATTCCAGCTATCCTCAACCCACTTTAGAGCGCATCAGTTTAGGCAGAAATCATTGAGCTTTGGAGAGCTCATCTTCTAGATTGACTTCCAAAACCACAATCAACAATTGGAACCCCGAAATTCAAATAACACAATAAACAAATTTCATTTAATTATGACCAAATTTCACAAACCCAATTCAAACAATCTAGGGTTTGCCAACTCTATTTACATAACTCAAATTCACAGACCCCCAAACCCAAAAACACGTCACAATTCCTTCTTTTCACCATAAAGACCCAATTTTACACAAAAACAAGCATACCCAAACAACAAAAACAACACAAAACCAAAAAATGGTTCAAGAACTTAGTTTCCCCATCATTTTTTTCTTCTTCTCCTCCTTTCCCTGACCTAGCTTGATTGTTGAACTAGTATTAAAAAAACCTAGAATGATGGAAACTACAATTGGGGGTGCAATCGGCAGTAACAGAATATGAAGATTGTAAGTTAGAAAAAATAGTAGATTGATCGGTTTTTCTATTGCGACTTGAAAAATATAAAGATTGGTTGATTGGGTATGTTTTGAAAATCAAAATATCCATGAAGAAGATTGAAAACAAAGGGGGTCGGGAGTTTTGTTGATCGGAGAGAAAAACTAAATGAACAAGAATCTAATTCAAGTGGAAATTAGAGGTTTCGAACCTTATAGATGAGGTCTTTCTTTGGGAAGAGAAAGTTTGTGTTGGCGTTTGGTTTATGCGCAGATTTGGAACAAGTATATGTTGGGGAAGAAGTAGATGTAAGTATTGTTCTTGCGCTTATGCCCATAAAAAGTATTAGTGAGGAATATTTATTCACTCTTGAGTTGGGATTTGGATGAAATGTGACGAGATGTTACGTATCCTCACCAAATGTATTTCATTTAAGTGCCAATTTTCCCCTCTCTCTTGTGTGACGATTGTGAAATGATTATGTGAAGAATTGAGAGCCAAAATTATTTCTCTTGCACAAATATGTGAAAACTCGTAAAATTTCGTCACAAAAACTAAAAATCGGTGACAATTTTTGAAGTGTCACATATAATTGCGCCACCTAATGTTAGATTTATTGTAGTGCAGATAACGGGGTTTGGTTATTTTATCCCAGGTGCATAGATGCTTAGCACGACCGTCCTTTTGGCCATTCCACCAAAAGTTGCGAGCTAGAGCATCTATTTGGCGAGTAATCCCCGAAAGGAGAAAAAGCGTCTGCATAGTGAAGACTAGAATAGAATTGAGAATTGCTTTGATCATCACAGTTTGCCCAGCTTGGGAGAGAACCTTAGATTTACAATTCTCTTGAAGGAAAAAACAGATAAAACTATTTACTTACTGATTCCAATTAGCCATCGGGCTAGCTGGCCATCGTTTGGTTATCGTATAGTATGAGGATGTGGCCTTCATACATTGTTTTGGATCCTTGAAAACCTTCAAAAATCAAATGACTAAATTAATAAAGGCAGCGACTACTCCACAGCACCATAAGGGCTTTCTCACACCATTCTAGTCTCCCACGCTACCTACTTTCTTTCCCACACATAATACTTTCCCACTCCACCTATATAAACAAAAAACCAACATTTGTTCCATCCCCATTCAAATCGAAACGTGATTCCTCCTTCCCCCATTCGAATATCTTCCCTCTCCCACATTCAAATCTCTTGCAAATCTCTTCCCACGTTCAAATCTCTTCTCTCTCCCTCAAAATTAAAACCCTTAAAAATTGAACCCACCCCAAATTGCAACCTTCCCAAAAAATTTCAGAAAAAACAAAGTAATCTCATTGAAACTTCAGAAATATTTTCAATCACAAAAACAAAGTAAATTTCAAAAAAAAATCAGAAATCACAAAAAAAAATATTGTTCACATGAGACAATGCGAGATTTTTGCAAAACCTCGCATTGATCTGGGTGAACATTAAAAAAATTTGATAAATTTCCGGTTCAACCAGAATAATGTGAGGTTTTTTTCAAATACTCGCATTGTACTAGGCGAACAGGAAATTTCAGCAAATTTTTTAGGACATAATTGCGTGACTTTAGTAAAATGACCATAACTTGCTCATTTCAAAACATTTTCAAGTGATTCAAGTTGCGTTTATTGGATAACTCAGAGTAATAGAATGTTTGTGCTTTGATCAACTTGACAATTGGTCTCGATCGAGCACAAAAGTTGGGCAAAATTCAGGTACACTATCCCGTTTTCATTGTGAGACAGATTTGCGCGACTTTAGTAAAATGAGCATAACTTGCCCATTTCAAAACATTTTTCAAGTGATCAAAGTTGTGTTTATTAGATAAATCAGAGTACTAACATTTTTGTGTTTTGATGTGCTTGAGAATCAGTTCCAATTGAGGGTTTAAATTGGTCAAAATTTACCCAGTTATGCATTTTTTAGTTTTGAGTTTGGGTTTCTCTGTTAGGCTATGCATATTTATTGGTGGTGTGAGTAAGCAAACAAATAAATAATCAATGGTGGTGAGAGAAAACATTTTTGGTGGTGTGGAGTAGTCGTTGCCATTAATAAAACGGTCACCAATCTAACAAAAATTAAAATTAAAACAAATTAAAAAAAAACCTACTAACGCCTAGAAGTGTCGCTTAATTTGTTCTAGAATAGATGGATTGCAAAACTCACATTTTTATTGGAGTGTCTTATCTAATCTAATAAACTACCTTGATTCTAAAGAGCCAGTCCAACAGCGCCAGGCCCGCCCATCACCATCTATCATCCTGGATATGGACCTATTTTCACCATCTCTAGGATGATGGATGGTGATGGGCCGACCTGGCTCTCTAGCAAGGCTCAATAAACTGTCTTAGTTGGTAAGGTCTAATCTAATAAACTATCTTAGTTGGTTAGGTCGAGTTAAGTTTAGCTATGGGCATGTGATGCATCTTCAGTTTTTGTTTTAGGAAAAGGCATCCTCTGCTCCCATTTTGTTTTCACTCATTAGGAATTTTTGGGACTTTGCATTCTTTTTATTTGATTAAAGTCTAATCCTAAAAGAAAAAATAAGGTCTAATCCTAAAAGGAAACTGCATATTCCTAAAAGAAAAATTAGAATCAAATACTAAAATAACAAGCAGTTTATTCCTAAAAGAAAAGGTAAAGCTTAATCCTAAAAGGAAACTAAAAAAACTCCTAATTAAATTGAAAGAGCAAATTATGAACCCTAGAAACCTAAATTAGGAACCCTATAAACCCAAATTAGAAACCCTAGAAACTCAAATTAGGAACCCTAGAAACCCTCCTACATCAGTCGCCCCGGTTGGAAAGAACTCGTCCTCGAGTTCACAACAGCTTCATCGGAATCCTCTGGCAGCAGCCCAAGAGGAAGATCCTCTGGTATCAAGTCAGAAAACTCTGCTAGCTGTTGCACCTCCGCTGGAAAATCTGGATTCAAGTCTATTGCCAAATAGTAACCACTCATCATCCTAACATATCGCTTGATGGCTAGCCTATTGGTGAAATAACCTGGCCAGTACGCATTTGTACGGGTTGCATATGGGAAGAAGTCATCAGTGTGAAATGGCCATGTCTCATTTACTGCATGCTTTGCATCAGTATATATCGATGGGGTGGAGTAAAGGGCATTCACGCGCCCATCCATATTGACATAAGGAATAAATTTATCCATCTGCCTGAACCATGTATGAGCGTAATAATACTTAAAATCTGTCCCCACCTGCCTCAAAGCTTCTTCTAGAGATCTTGCTTCGAGAACTAGGAGCTCTATATTGGTTTATATGGGATTTTGATTCTGGTTGGGCATCTCCAAGTCCTCAAGGTCCCAACCTCCTTCCCCATCAGTTTCTTCATGCATTTCACCGTCTTCAAGAACAACTCCAACATCCCCATTCTGCAAACCATCTGCATCAACAATATCCAACTCTTCATCAGTGTCATACATAGGCTCTCCAAGCTCTTCAATTTCGTCTACCACGTCTTCCTCAATCAGGAGATTGTTACCCTTCTGAATAGCAGACTTCCTGACTCAGTCGCTCTATGTCCCTGATTACAACATCTAAAACATTTAATATTTGAGTTAGAATTACTCTGTGGTGGCAGCTGGGCAGGACGAAATTCCTTAGGGCGAACTGGCCAACCGCTTTGATCACTGCTGATTATTGGCCTCCTGCTATGTTGTTTTTTCACAGCAAGTACACGCCGGTATGCTTTAGAAACTGTCCTCAACGAATAAAGTCGCTGAAATAAGGGTTGAGTGCAGTCGAAATGAAGGAAGTGACTCTTCATCTTCTTCTCCATTTTCTCCCAATCAATGATCTTGGCCTTGCCCTGCCTGTCTCGTGCTCGCTTCAACTGCTCCCACCACACAGATGCTCTACCTTTGAGTTTTTTGGCGACCAATTTCACCTTGACATGATCTGGGACTTCCTTATACTCAAAAATACGCTCTAGTTTATGCAACCAATCGATGAATCTTTCGGCCTGTAACGTATCAAGATTCACTCTGAATCCGAGGTCTCCATGACGATCCTCCCGACAATGGTGCTCCCAGAATCGAGCACGATTGTGATACGGGTTTTCGAAACTAGAATCATAATCGTGATCTTTCATCCAACGATTATTGAAATCCTGCGCCGTTAGACGCTGGGTTAGCTCTGCAACTTGCCTCTATAAATCCTCAATCATCACATCCTGAACGCTACGATCACGGTGAGGGTCTTCCTCATTCGGAACCTACCTGCGAAGACCACTACCACCAGCCATAGAAACTGATGAAATCTCACCCCAAGAAGATGTTGAAGCTCTGATAACAACTGACGCCGGGCAGAATAGCGATTATCCTGCAGGCTAGTATTAACAGATAATCCACAGGAAAGAACACAAGAGAACCACCCAAGAATACAGAGAAATAACTCTAATATAAATTAAATTGCTCAAATCAAAGGTCTCTTACAATATTGAATAAGATCTTTATTTATAGTGCTCAAATAACTTGAATAATAAGCAGTCTATTCCTAACAGAAAAAATTAGAATCAAATACTAAAATAACAAGCAGTCTATTCCTAAAAGAAAAAATAAAGTCTAATCCTAAAAGGGAACTGCATATTCCTAAATGAAAAATTAGAATCAAATACTAAAATAACAAGCAGTCTATTCCTAAAAGAAAATGTAAAGCTTAATCCTAAAAGGAAACTAAAAAGACTCTTAAGTAAATTGAAAAAGCAAATTAGAAACCCTAGAAATTCAAATTAGGAACCCTAGAAACCCTCCTGTATCAGAATTGGTCTCGATCGAGCACATAAATTAGGCGAAATTAAGGTACACTATCCCGTTTTCATTGCAAGACAGATTTGCGCGACTTTAGTAAAATGATCATAACTTGCTCATTTCAAAACATTTTCAAGTGATCCAAGTTGTGTTTATTAGATAACTCAGAGTACTACAATTTTCTTTTTTTGATGATCTTGAGAATCAGTTTCAATTGAGGGTTTAAATTGGTCAAAAGTTATACATTTTTTTCTTTCTGAGTTTGGGTTTCCCTATTAGGCTATGCATATTTATTGGTGGTGTGAGCAAGTAAATAAATAAAAAATCAATGGTGGTAAGAGAAAGTGATTTTGGTGGTGTGGAGTAGTCGTTGCCTTTAATAAAACGGTCACCAATCTAACAAAAATTTAAAATAAAAAAACTATTGACGCCTAGAAGTGTCTCTTAATTTTTTCCAATATAGATGGATTGCAAAACTCGCATTTTTGTTGGAGTATCTTATCTAATCTAATAAACTATCTTAGTTGGTAAGGTCGAGTTAAGTTTACTGTTTAACTATGGACATGTGATGCATCTTCAATTTTTGTTTTAGCAAAAGGTATGAGCTTAGATCAAGTCCTGGATCCACAGGGACAAACTAAAGGAATTCCTGGGTTCTGAGAAGCAACCAGAACGACCTAGGAATCGAGGGGAGTCTGTCAAGGAGATCGAGAGAGTGGCTCCAGGCATAATCTATCTTCTTCATGGAGTCAAACCGGATGAAGACCAATCAAACATGTCCCGCAAGCGGACTCTACTAGAGATGCGAACACAGCCTGCAGATGAGGACATACGTGTTTGCTACTCGAAGGTGCAAAGCCTCATTCCCGCCTTAACCTTTACAGACAAAGACCACAAAGGAGTCTGAGCGCCACACAATGACGCACTCGTCATATCGGTCTCCATTGCAATGTGAGAGATAAAGAGAGCCCTGGTAGATACGGGAAGCTCGCTCAACTTCCTGTTCTACAACGGGTTCCGCGGTATGGACCTCATTGAGGAAAAACTAACATCCTCAAACTACCCCACAGATTGGATTCAGCGAATATAAATGTTTCCCGATCTGGAAGATAAGGTTAGTAGTAGTCGCAGGAGAGCCACAAATAAAAAAGGTCATGTTTCTGGACTTCATAGTAGTAGACGCATCGTATACCTACAACCCTATCTTGGGAAGACCATGGCTCCACCAGATGGAGGCAATAGTCTCCACCCTTCACCAGTACGTTACGTACACTGCTAACCACTCTGAATGAACGATACGTGGGGACCAACCTACAGCACGAGGCTGCCATTATGTTGCACCAAAGCAAATAGAATGTTCACAGATCCAATTGGATCCCAAAGTGCAATCTGAACTAGAGCCAGACCTAGTGAATGCAGACGCATCACTCCACTCGCACGAGATCCCAACGACGATGGCTCGTTTCAAAAAGAGGGAACAAGTCCACTTTGCTCGAACATAGATGGTTCGGAAGGTGGGAGCCCTAAACAGCTCGGCACACGACCATCGCTCTTTTTCGAAACAGCGGCTGCAAAGATAAATCACAGCTCAAGCAACGTCTTCACACTCACACGAGCATGCATTCTATTACCAGCAAAGGTCGATCATGCCGACCCATAAATCGCCCCGCCAACACGCGAACAAGTGCTACATGGAATGCCAGCGTGAGCTTGAAAAACCTAACTCGGGATAAGTACTCTAAGTAAAAAATAACGCATGTGCTCGACTATCACAATTCACTCATGCCAGCAACCGCGGCCGACAGTCAGATAGCCAGTGACTTACATTAAGGATGGACTACAACCGGGTAGCATAGCCTAAATCATTCACGGAACGCCCACTATTGAATGTAACTAAGCAACAGTGACTCCGAGTCAATCGCAACGCGAACGGTCAAACTCTCAACAGCAGACAAACCACTCGACTTTCTATTGACTCAACCAGGCTATGCCAAAGTAAAACGACAAGGTGAAACGAAAAACACGCAATAGGAAATGAGCACAAAACAGATACAGAACGTACTCAATATAAATCTATTTTCATTAATAGTTGAAACAAAAAAAGATACAAATGTACAAAGTGTATCCCTCATCAGGAGGGGGTACAGAGATATAATAGCTAAGCTTAACAGAGGAGGGAGCAGGAGTCGCGTTCGTACGCATCTCGATCTGAGCATCATGATATGGATCATCATCATCTGATGATGACGCATAAACCACTAATAAGTCTACATACATCTTTTTATAGAGATCGATGTCCCATTCTGGATGTTCCTCCTTCATCAGCGCAAGCAACTCCAATCTATCGTGTACAATCCAATGGAATTCACACTTGCCTCGTTCCTAGAGAAGCTCTTCCTCGCGCGCTTTCACTTCAGCAAGTTCACGCTCCAATAGCTCCAGCTTGTCAATCAGCGTGTCGGCATGAGACTGCTCCATAATCAGACTGCTCTTTACAACACTGTGCTCATGTTCCAGTTCAAGCTGGTCATCGGTCTTCCTCGCCACTCGAGCGTTGAATTTCACATTGGACTCCGACTGTTGTTTCTTAACAGCCCAATCAGCTTCCTTCAAGGTTCCCATTTTGTTTTCACTCACTAGGATTTTTTGTGATCTGCATTCTTTTTATTTGATTCTGGGTAGAGTTGTTTTAAAACGTAAGAAATCATCCTCCACAAAGTCATGTTACTCCAAAATTTCTAAGAGGTAAGGCGCAAGCCAAAATCTCGGAAAACATTTTGTGCTGATTCCAGTAATTTGGATCTACAAAGATAGTGTATTACTAACCTTAGAATAATTGATTTCTACATGAAAAAGTATGGAAGCCTGGAGAGATCAATAGACAGATCCCTTATATTATTATTAATTATACATTAAGATGCACTTGACACACATGTCCATGTTTTGAGAACCCCATAAACATGACCTAAATCTTCATCGAGGTCAATCAAGATCAAAACTTGACTATTCAATTAAATGATGAATCCACCAAACCATTTAAAAACATACCATAATTTCCCAACCCTAAACTTAAACCATTTGTTTTAATTGGTTTTTCAAGCCAATTTGTTTCGGTTCCAGAACCAAATTACTAAAAACTGGAAAGTTACCAAACTCGTACATCTGATTTTGGTTCCAGTTCTTGGTAGATAACAGACACTTGGAAAAAAACAAAAATCAGTGGCTTTTGTCTCTTGTATTACTTTTCTGATCAAAGTGCCACTTCTCTTCCTTTTCTAAGTCGACCCTTATCTGAACAGCACATTACACTTACTATAAAGGTCTTCTTTACTCCTCCATCCCAAGTTCTCTTCTGTTTCAAAAATGTCTAAAACCTCTTTGTTGGTCTGTCTTGTTTTCGTTGCCTTCGCTTCCTTTGTCACTGTTTCTGTTGCCAAGGGTGATCAAGGGAAGATTAAGGTATATGAGCTTAAGAATGGAAATATTTCGTTGAAGGTCACTAATTGGGGTGCAACTATTATTTCTGTTTTTCTTCCTGATAAAACAGGTTTGGTGTTCTTCTTTCAAGATTATTACAAATGATGTTTCTATTATTGCTCATTTAATTGTAACTATTGTAATTTTTTTTTCTGCGGGCAAAATAGAGGATGTTGTTCTTGGATTTGATTCAGCTGAAGACTATAAGGCAAACATTTAAAATTTATTTCTATTTCGTTGATCTTCTTCTTCTTCTTCTTCTTCAGTTTCCAGACTCCTTTGTCTCCCCTGTTTCATAATAATGATAGCAAACAAAATTGTCGAATTGTTGCAGAACAATACACCATACTTTGGAGCTCTTGTTGGGAGAGTCATAAACAGAATTGGAGGGGCAAGTTTTAAGCTAAATGGCACTACTTACAAATTAGATCCTAATGATCAAGGAAAAAATACACTTCATGGTATATCTCCTTAAACACTAATAACCCTAAGTCATTATTATTATTATTATTAATGCTTAATTATGTTGTTTGCTAAGTTCTTTCTAAAAAGTATTTAGGTGGGAGAAAAGGGTTTAGTCATTTGGTGTGGAGGGTGAGAAAGTATAAACAAGATGGGCCTGCTCCTTACATCACTTTCACCCATACCAGCTATGATGGTGACCAAGGTAAAGCTTTTATTTCCATTACTTGTTGTCTTGTCCCTGATTGGTGGTACATAGCATTATTATTTGTTATCGAACCCCGGAAAGTACAATAATGTCAAACTTAGCAATTAGAGATGATTAGAGGAATAAAGTGAGCCTATACAATGCTCAAGTCTTTTTTTTTTTTTTTTTTTTTTAATTAATTTATTTATTTAATTTTGAAGTGATGTTTGATGCGTCCATTCTAGTCTCCTATAAATTTGATCTGCAAAATAAAGGTTAGATTGTCAAAAATCACCTATTTGGTGATCGAAGACATTCCGATGCTTAAGTCAGTAAATCTGTTAGAGATGAAGCAGTTAAAATTGCATAGTGCTGATAAAATAATCGAATCGAATCACTTTCTCATACCTTTTCCTTTACCTTATATAATGAGTGAGTGGATTCAACTATGTGTGTGAGTTAAGCTCGAATGGTGCAATGAAGTGGAACGTTTATTATAATGGTTTCCTCCTTCATTGAGATGGAGTAATTCCTTCTTTATCTCCTTCGTAACGGTCCTCCAATATTTATGAAGGTTTGTGCCTCGTGTATGACCATGATCGGGTGACAATTTGATGTATCATCAATGTTGATGGATGTTTTATTGCAGAGTTTGGTGCTGCGAAATTTACTTTATAAATAATATTCCAATGGTAGATTGTTTTATTGCAACTTGGTATATGTAATCTCTAATGTAAACTTTCAATTTAAAACAGGATTCCCAGGTACTATTGTAGTTTCAGTGACATACATGCTGCTAAAAGGCCAACAATTGAGTGTGATCATGAATGCCAAAGCTATAAACAAGGCAACTCCAATAAACTTGGCTCAACACACATACTGGAACTTGGGAGGTCAGAACAGTGGAAATATTCTATCAAACAAAGTCCAAATCTTGGCATCGCAAATCACACAATTAGACAGCTCACTAATCCCCACAGGCAAAATCCTTCCCGTTAAGAACACCCCATATAATTTCCTCCAACCCCATACGGTTGGTAGCAGGATCAATAAACTCTCCGCTGGCTATGACATCAACTACGTAATCGATAAGCCTGCTGGGCATCAGATACGGAAAGTGGCCATGGTGCATGATAGTAAGTCAGGGAGGATGATGGAACTGTTCACAAATGCACCAGCAGTGCAGTTTTATACTGCTAATACTTTGCGTATTAAGGGTAAAGGAGGGTATGTTTATGGACCTCAGGCTGCACTTTGCTTGGAGACTCAAGGATTCCCTGATGCAGTGAATCATCCTAATTTTCCCTCAATTATTGTTAGTCCGGGTCAAGTTTACAAGCATTTGATGCTCTTTAAATTCTCAACTAAGTAGAGGAGAAAGCATTATGTAGTGAGGAAGTCTTTGTATGTTGTACTTAATCATGTGCTTTCTAAATAATAAAGGATCTGCTTCTTTCGTAAATTTTATCTATTTATTTGTTCATTTCAACCGAATATTTATTTTCTTTAGTGTAATCTCTAGGATCTATTCTAACTAAAATTACAAATCTAGGGAATTCTATGTGGAAAATCAACACTCTTTATCTTTTTAATAAGATACTGATTTTCCACCATTTTTTTTGTTCTCCCTACTTGTCATACTCATTTATGACCACTTTTACAAATTCTTGCACATGCAAGCTAGTGAAAAATTCAAAGAATTTTCCCATTGCATATTTTGCCATTGCAACCAAACATAGCGTCGACCATTCTTTGTTGAATGGGTCTGTCTGCACCTATTAACATATGTGACAGACCCACTTGATGATCGTATTTTCCATAGATAAACAAGTCAATTATATAGTGCAGGCCGCCAGACTCTTCATCAAGTGGAAGCAGACAAACACAGCAAATTTATAACTTAAAAAATATCCAATTGACTGTTGGGAATTGTTTGTGTCACTTTTCTAATCCAAACACCATTTCTTCGTTTCTTTTAATCCTTCCTTCTTTCCTCCTTTTATATATATACCAATAAGGGTCGTCTTCAATCTTCCCTCAGATCTGTTCTTTGGTTATCACTCTCCCTATCTGTCAAAGATGCTTAAACTCTCTTCATTGGTCTATGTTGTTTTAGCTGCCTTTGTATTTGCTAATATTTGTGTTGCAAAGGATGACCAGGTTAAGCTCTTTGAGCTCAAGAAGGGAAACTTATCTGTGAAGTTTACTAACTGGGGTGCCACTATCGTCTCTGTTGTTCTTCCTGATAAAACAGGTATAGTGTTCTTGTTTTCAGATTGGTTTCGATGAATTATGATGATGAACCTGTTGTATTTTTGGGTACTTAATTTTTTAATTTCACTCTAACTTATGTGGTTCTGTATGTTTATTTTTGCAGGAAAATTAGGGGACATTGTCCTTGGATATGACTCAGCTGAGGAATATAAGGTAGCAATTTCTTTTCTTTTTGTGGATAATATTCTACACTTTGGTAACCAAGAGAGTAGACAAAATGTGCTTGCTTTTGAGCACTAACAAGCTCATCAATTCAAAGCATGCATAATTATTATATGGACCCATTTGATGATGTCTATAAAGTCACATACCGTTTCTATGCTAACAAAATATCTACATCTTACTTTCCATACAAAACACATTTTCTTAGTAAAAGAAGTATTTTTTGGTACAAATTCTATATGTAATACTGAAACATTAGTAAAAATAGTTCTTGATTGGTTGCAGAATGATACAACATACTTTGGAGCTCTCGTCGGGCGAGTCATAAATAGGATTGGGGGAGCAAAGTTTACATTAAATGGAACAACTTACAAATTAGATGCGAATGAAGGCAATAATACAATTCATGGTACACTTCATCAAACATCAAAATATATACATGTCTATTTCGGGAGGCGTAGATGCAAAATTAAGTTGTTTGTGTAATGATTTAGGTGGAAAGAAAGGGTTTAGCAAGCTGATTTGGAAGGTAGGGTCGTATCAACCAAAGGCTAAACTTCCATATATTACGTTCGTCCATGAAAGTCCTGATGGAGATCAAGGTAAGTTACAGTTAATTAACTGTGTACTTACTACTTAGAGCTTTACAACTTTATTTTTCTCTAAAGCCATTGGTGTTGTTGGATCTTAATTTTACTTGGTCTAAAGCTTTATGAATTGTTTGATCATTTAGTTATTTTTTGCTAATGCAAACATTCAATACCATCGATTACACAGGGTTCCCAGGCGCGGTTCTTGCAGAAGTTACATACAAGCTGCATGAAAACCAAAAATTCGGTGTGGTCATGAGGGCTAAAGCTCTGAACAAGCCCACTCCAGTAAACTTAGGCCAACACACATACTGGAATCTAGGTAATCACAACAGTGGCAATATCCTATCACACAAAGTTCAGATTTCTGCTTCACAAATTACGCTATTGGACCCTTCAGCAATCCCTACGGGTCAAATTGTACCAGTGAAGGGCACCCCATATGATTTTCTCAAATCCCATACCGTTCGTAGCAGGATCAATAAACTCCCTCAAGGAGAATACAACATTAATTACGTGATCGATGGGCCACAAGGATTCAAGAAGGTAGCAGTTGTGAAAAATAAAGAATCTGGAAGAGTGATGGAGTTGTTCACTAATGCACCAGCTGTGCAATTTTATACAGCTTTTTATTTGAACAATGTGACCGGGAAAGGCGGGTACGTCTATGGACCTTATGGAGCACTTTGTTTGGAGACTCAGGGTTTCCCTGACGCGGTTAATCATCCTAATTTTCCTTCAGTGATTGTGAGTCCAGGAAAACCTTACGAGCATGTCATGCTGTTTAAATTCTCAGTTAAGTAGGCGAACAAACTATGTAATAAGGAGGTTTACTATTTCTATTTGAGAGAGAGTTTTCAGCTAATAGCTGTGTTGTATGTCAGGAAGTTTTTTTTTTCCTCGTTCAGGTGGAACCTTATCCTTTGAAAACTAAATAAGTTGAAATGGCTTTCTTGGAGTAAATGGCGTTCCAGAACTGTTACCAAGGTCAAGAGTATAGGTCTTTGTGAGTGATTTCAATGCATCATATGTTTGTTTATATTAACTTCATGGAGAAATACATAATTTAATTTAAGACATCGAGACTTTTGTTAAGCTAATTAAACTGATGAAAAACTCTCTACTATAATTTTATTGTCCAGTTTTCAACTGTAGTACTCAGAAATTGAATTTGATTCTTTTTCAGCGAATCGGTTATCAATTCCATCTAGAATGACCTCTAGATGAGGACTGCAAAGTGTTCAATCAAGAACATAATGGGTGTTATAGGGGTCTGCACGGGATCAGCATGTACTAAATAATCATCCATTGAAATATAAAAAAAGAATATCATCCCACATTGCTCACAAACTAATAATGTCAAATTTATATACATATAACTTTAATCGTAAATAATAATAAATATTAAATAAATAAATATTGAACTTCATTTAGAATTAATTATTTAATTCATTTAGAATTTCATATGACATTGATTTAATTTCAACACATCCTGAATTTTCATTTAAAAGAATAGTTTAATTTCAACACTCTATCAACCAAATAACAATTCACCCTTTGTTCGTTATTATCTTTTCTAGCCATCATTAAGTATTTTATCAAACAAGATCTAAATTTTCATACCGTATATCATACCAACAGACGATTCAGTGATCTGATCCCATGGTAAAATAGCCTCTGCTAAGGGCAGGCCATATCAGTTCCTCCAAGCCCACACTGTTGATGATAGGATTAACCAACTTCCACGAGAGCACAATATCATTATATGATCACAATCAACATGAGCTAAAGGTGGGAATAGTGCACGATAGAAAATCAGGGAGGCAGTTGGTAGTTTTAGAGTATGCAACCAGGTGTGCGCGCAGTTCTATACATCTAACAAGTTGCATGTGAAGGGGAAAGGTGGATGTGTTTATGGGCCTATGCTGGACTTTGCTTGGAAACTCAAGGGTCTCCCAACGCAGTGAACAATCCTAATTTCTCTACTGTGACTGATTGACTGTAAAAATGGGAAAAACCTTGCAAGCATTCTTAGTGTGTTTAGGTTCTTATAAAGTGAATGGAAAGAATTTTGTAACAGGAGACTTTTTTTTTCCTTCTTGTTCTAATATGTTTCATGTTAAGAGTCGGCATGCACCATAATGTGGCTTAATTGTTACAAACCTGCACTAAGTCATGCGTGAAAGAATGATCATCTCTGCCAATAACAATAACGATAATAATAATTTTATCAAGTATTTTTACTTGGAGATGTAACATTTCCCTTCAAATGATAGTGCGAAGTCTATGCGCCAAGTTCTTCAAGCCTAGGTTTTTTTTTTAAAGCAATATTACATTAAAAACTAAGGAACATACAAGGGTCTCCTAGAGGAGGTGAGGTTAAGGGCCTCATAATTGAAGTCTATATATATATATATATATATATATATATATAATGTCAATCTGAGAGCAAGACCAACAAACACTTGATACTACAAAAAAAGGGCTCCAAGTCTAGTCCAAAACAAAGGAGAGGGTATTATCCTCCGAAGTCGGCGCTGCTTGGAGATTGGCTGAGTCCCCGAATAAAAAACTACACTTCCACCTATGAGCATGGATTAACATAAGGGCGACTTCTTCTGAGAAGAATTTTTCCATCGTGTTATCCAGCATCTTACCATGAATCATACTTGCTACCGTTGCCAGCACACGACCTCGAATGTCCATTGTTATAATTCTAAATGAACCCTGTTTTGAATTGTCACAGAAGCATGCATCAAAGTTAACAATCACAGTATCATGGTCAAGCATGTCAAAACGATCAAGATGATTTGGCAAGTGGGTGTTGGTGTTGTGGGACCTGGCAAACCGAAATTGGGATTGGATAAGAGGGAGGCGAGTTGCTACAAGTAATAACTAGTGATCCACAACTGGGGGTGATGTGTCATTAGGGCCAGCTAGCGGGAGATTTTCTTTTTGGGTAGTACTTACTATCTGCTGAGTGGAGGTCAGCGCAAGGTGATTAGCTGGATCGGAGCGACTAAACCATTGAGACGCCCAGGGGGTCCAAATCCTTGTAAGGGTTAAAGTGAACTAAGATGTGCTAAATTTAGTGCCATTGAAAATGACATTGTTCCTCAGTTGCCAGATAGAGAGGTGAGTAACTATAAATTGATAGAGCATCTCTTCGGTGGAGTGATAATGTGTTTTAGCTGAGGTCCACATGAATCTAAAGAGGTGAGGAACCGTTGCTGGTTGGAGAGAATGGGAACTCCAATCCAGAGGAAGGGAAGAAAGAAACCAAGGTCGTCTGGTAATAGGGCACAACAAAAAGAAGTGGGGGTATCCTCTTTGTGGTCATGGCAAAAGGCGCACTTATTTTCCAGTTGAACGTGAACTCTTACCAAGTTCGATATAGTGGGCAACAAGTTTTGACTAACCTTCCAGAGGAAAAGAAGGGCATTGGGGGGAGCTTTTATATGCCAGAAATGGCACAAGATTTTGGGGTCCCAATACAATGGATTTGAGGGGAGGATGTGCTAGCCATTGAGGTGGAAGAGAAAGTCCGGGTAGCATTTTTAACCGAGAAGAGACTTTTTTTGTCACCAGTCCAGATGAGGCAGTCAGGCCTAGATGTCCTACGGATGCATATATCCAAAATATCATGAACCACTGGAGTAGGGAGCAAGGAGTGGAAAATGGGCTCATTCCAAGAAATGGACGAGGAGGGAGAGAAAAGCCAGAGAACTGAGAAGCGGAAATGAGTGTTGGAGGGATCCAGTAAGCAGTTTTCCAACACAAGTCCCAGTTTGACCTGGGAATCCCTCCAAGGATTGATCACTTCTCCAGAACGTATTTGCTAATGAATAAGAGCTTCATAGCGTGGAAGGCTTTGAGAGTACATCGCCTAACATAAGATGCCAGTGCAGGGGGTTTAGTGACCTGGAATAGGGTTTTCAAGTGGTAAAAGATGGTTTGGAGCAGTTGAGATCGGAGGGAAAAAAGGGAAATGAGAGTATTTCAAATGTTTTTGGCCATCAAGGCCAGGTTTTTGTTCTTGGTGGCAGGAATATTGAGGCCGCCAAGGTGGTGAGGGGAAGTGATCTTGTCCCAAGTGCAAATACGGCAAGCTCGACCTGCTTCTTGACCATTCCACCAGAAATTACAGGCCAAAAAATTGATGCGGTCCGTAAGACTGGTGAGAAGAAGGAAGGATTGCATGGTATACACTGGACTGGAGTTAAAAACATCTTTAATCATAACTATTCTCCCAGCCTGAGAGAAAACCTTAGACTTCCAAGAAACCAACTTAAGAGAGATTTTATTCAGAACAAACTGAAAGTCCAAGGGTTTCTTATGGGAGAAAAGTAACGGAAAGCCCAAGTACTTTTCTTTTCCATTAAAAGGTTTAGTGCCCAGGATTCTAGAAATGAGTTTCGCATGTTTGGGGTGTACATTGGAACTGAAGAAGATCGAGGATATGGCAAAATTTACACCTTGTTTAGAGGCAGAACAGTATTGGCCTAAGACGTCCTTGACCGCGTGAGCTTCAACCAGGGAGGCGCGGCAAAAGATAAAAAGGTCATCCGCATAAAAAAAAGATGGCTAATCGAAGGGGAACGACGCCTTATCTTAATGCCCTGGAGGATGTCATCTTGATCGGCCTTAGTTAGAAGCCGTGAAAGCATTTTTTGCCACAAGAATGAAGAGATAAGAAGAGAAAGGATCGCCTTGTCTGAGTCCTTGGGATAGAGAAAGAGGAGACAAATGAGACATATATGTTCAAGAGAACCCAAAGAAATGTAGTGGATATACATTGCTCTACCAGGGTGACCTAGTCGGGTGAAAAGCCTAATTGGCGGAGGATCTAGAGTAGAAATGATCATTCCACTCGATCATAGGCTTTAGCCATATCGATTTTGTAAGCCATCCACCCATGTTTCTGTTTTTTGAAATGCTTCATTTGGAAAAATGTTTCGTGAGCTATGGAAACATTATCTGTAATGGATAGGCCTTTAAGGAAATCTCATTGATTAGAGGAAATGATGGTCTCCAAGAGTAGTTTGAGCCTATTTGCCAGAATTTTTGAAATGACCTTGTAGATGACATTACAAAGGCCGATAGGACGGAACTCGTCTGGCAAGGTAGGATTGTTCACCTTAGGGAGCAAGGCTATAAAGGTCTCATTGAGTTTTGGATCCATACGCTTTGTGGAGAAAAAAAAGTTTGAACAACCATAAAAAAATCATGTTGAACAATGTCCCAATATTTTTGGAAGAAGAAAGCGTGTCAATCATCCGGACCAAGTGCCTTGTGATTCTTGAATGAAAATAGAGTATCTCGGATGAGTTCCCCATCAGGGATTTCCCAAAGCGAAGTGTCATCAAAGTTAGAGATGACCGATTGGATTAGCTAAAGGAGACCCAAATCCGATTGAGGTAAGGAGGACTGGAAGACGGTGGAGAAGTATTGGTTGAGGATTTGGGCCAAACCAACGGGGAAAGACTGCCAAGCATTATGTTGGTCTTTGAGACGCAGAATAAGATTAGATTTACGACGCATGAGGGCAGAGAGATAGAAGAATTTAGTATTCTGATCACCCTCGACCAACCAAGAAATCGTTGACTTGTTACGCCAGAGGCAAGGTTCTAAAAAGGCCATTGAAGAGGCATTGTGGCTGGATAATGGTTTATTTTGTAGAGCATCGATAGTTGCGTGGGTTTCAAGGACGTTTTCCTGGATATTGCAAAAATCAGTTTTGTTCCATCTGGTGAAAGCATAGCTAAGGTGACAGGTTTTAGAACTAAACACTCGGGATGGAACGCTTAGTCTGGGAGAATTCCAAGACTTATTAATGACAGCACGACAACCGGGGTCTCTTGCCCACATGTGAAAAAAAATTAATCGACTTAGGGGAAAACGATTAGTGGAAACCAGTTGAAGTGAAAGTGCTCGGTGATCTGAGGCAAGGGCATGGATGGATCAGCAAGTGGTCGAAGGAAAAAAGAGCTAACCATTCCGGTTTAACCAGAGCCTTATCTAGCTTAGCCATGATACCATTAGTACCTTGGCCTTTATTAGACTAGGTGAGCTGGGATCCTTTGAGAGGGAGATCAACTAGCTGATTTGTGTCCACGAAATTCCTAAGATAATGGAGAGAGGTAAATGACAGGATCACACCACCCATTTTTTCCAATGGGTCATAAATAACATTGAGGTCACCTAGAATGATCCCCGAAAGTAGTTGGAAACTATAAACCTATAGCATATTACTCCAGAAATCAGCCCAGCGCGTCGAGTTTGGTTCACCATAAACAAATAAAGCTGACCAAATATTAATAGCTTAGTAATCTGAGATAGTGCAATTAAAATAATATTTACAAAAAGAAAGAATTGTAAGGTTAATACATTCCTTCCAAAAAAGAGTTATTCCGCCTGACTGTCCTAGCGCAGGAACTAAGAGTCCATGTCTGAAACCAAGCCTGTGGCGAGTACGGTCCATTTGAGCAGAGGTGGATTTAATTTTGGAGAGGAAAGGAATATCTACATTAGATTGAGTGGAGAGAGTCTTTATTTGTCAGAATGTCTTGGTAGACCTGGCACCGCGAACGTTCCAGACAAAAATCATGGAAGCG
The DNA here is from genome assembly GCA_003290165.1 of Berberis thunbergii. Taxonomy (NCBI): domain Eukaryota; kingdom Viridiplantae; phylum Streptophyta; class Magnoliopsida; order Ranunculales; family Berberidaceae; genus Berberis; species Berberis thunbergii. The sequence goes on from QNQO01001970.1 coordinate 108,735, forward strand.
GGGGCGACATTGCTGAGGTAGTCACCAAATCCTGAGTATCATGAGTGAGAACAGGAGCACTTGGGCTTATAGAAGAGACCTCAATAAAGCTTATTGAAGAGTCTCACCGAAGTGGCAGGTACCAATGATCCCTTGGGGGGATAGGACTTGATGATAGGCATGTAGTATCGGGCCATTGCAGCCTTTCAAGGTTGCCTGGATTATCGTCACTTTCCTTTTGCCTTTTTTGAACTGCGGCCTCTCTACAGACCTGAACCACTAGACTAGCTATGATAGATTTGTCCTGGACCCAGCTCATTGCCAAGGGCACAACTAGAGTAGTGTCATCACCGGCAGTAGTGACTACATGACCGATGGCCCTGGTGGTAGGTCTGCCTCCCATGTTTCGAGGTGATTGTCCATATCATTTAGTAGTAGGGTGATCTGCAATCTTAATACGAGCAGGTTGTCGTTTAGCAATGGTGGACTTGGGAATAGGAGCAAGTTGTGGTAGAGCAACACTGATGGAATAGTGAGTCGGTAGTATTAAAGCGAGAAAAATGGGGATATGCAGCCTTTTCTTTTGCCTTAAAAACAGGGACAGAGTCAAGCATACATGAAAGGATTCGGGGGGGGGGGGGGGGGGGGCTCCTGCGCACAAAGCACAGGAGGACGTCCTGTGCACAAAGCACAGCCGTCGGATCTGATCCGATGGCTCAGATCGATGAATTTAAAAAAAAATTATCCATTTTTTTAAAATCCTTCTATCTAAACCGTCAGATCAGATCCGACGGTTGTGCTTTGTGCACAGGACATCTTCTTGTGCTTTATGCGCAGGAGCCCCCCCCCCCCCCCCCCCCGGATCCTACATGAAAAGGCTTTCTCTTGGGAACCAAAGTCAACTAGAGCACGTGAACGTGGTGTAACATTAATTTCATGTGCATCGCATGTGACATTTACACCCGCCCGTGTGTCCCCCTCATTAGAGTGATTGGGCAAGTTTAGGCTAACAGTTTCACCACTGCAATGGCTAGAGTTGCGAGGAAGTACCGATAATAGGAAGCGATGAAGAAGAGGTTGAGTGTATCGCAACCTTTGAGACCAGACAAGATTTGGAGATGGAAGAAGAGGCTCCGGAAGAGTTTTGATGCGAGCTCTGTGGGAAAAAGGGAGCTTAATGGAGTCTGGTGACCGGCCAGGAGGGAGCAACTGTATAGCCTGATAATATGTGGATCAATTTTTTTCCGAATACATGCCGGATGAGGCCACAACATAAGCAGAATGTGGGAGGATTTTCATAACAAAAGTTGACCATATATTGACGGCCAGACTGAATATCAAAGTCTGCTTCCATGGAACATGGGAGTGGTTTACCGACATTAAACCAGACTTTGAATCGGATGTATGGGATACTTTGATCATTCAGCGAGGTTAAGTCTATTTCCATTAAGTCATTGAAGTTCGCAGCGAGCATTTGAATGTTCGTTTCCTCCAGTTTGCTTGTCGGGAACTCATGAAAATGGACCCATATTGGGATTTCCGAGTAGTCCAGGGCAAGGTAGTTGTCATGCCAGGGTTTTGTGATCACGAGCTAGCCAAAGAAAACCTAGTGGCCAGAAAGGAGAACGTGAACCATGTCTGTTATATCTTAGAATTGAATCATGTAATAGTTGCTTTCAATGTCCAAGTGGTGAGCCAACAACTCAACCTCGAAGGACTATTTTGTACCCCAATGATTAGCCAATTTTTAGTCGAACACCTCTTGTTGTAACCGCTAGTGATGGTAATATTTGGCAACTATACATACATTGGACTCATCGTCTGCAGGGATCGATCGCCTGGAGAATGGGGAGTGGGATGGTGAGATTCTTCTTTAGATGGTCTTCGAGACTGAGAGAAGTGGAAGGAGGTGGAATGGTCGTCGGTGTGGATGCATGAGAGGATGGTTGGGTCAAAAGCAGGGGTTGGGAGTAAATGGAGTTAATGAATGTTTGGGGATTAAGACGACGGGTGGGAATCATGACTAGGATGACTTCAATGGGTAATGGATTTGAGTGTAATATGAACTGGATAGCTCCATTTGTAAAGAAGATCAAAAAAGATCAAAGAAGATTAGATCAAAGAAGTTCAAAGAAGATCAGATCAGATCAAAGAAGATCAGATCAAAGAAGATAAAATCAAAGAAGATGAGATCAAAGAAGGTCAGATCAGATCAAAGAAGTTCAAAGAAGATCAAAGAAGATAAAAGAAGATCATATCAAAGAAGATCATAGAAGATCCGATCAAAGAAGATCAAAGAATATCATATCATATCAAAGAAGATGAGATCAAAGAATATCAGATCGGATCAAAGAAGATCAGATCAAAGAAGTTCAAAGAAGATCAAAGAAGACCAGATCAAAGATGATCAAAGAAGATCAGATTAGATCAGATCAAAGAATATTAGATCAAAAAAGATCAAAGAAGTTCAAAGGAGATCAAATAAGATCAGATCAGATCAAAGAAGATCAAATAAAATCAAAGAAAATTAGATCAGATCAAAGAAGATCAACGACTAATTGGTTTTTAAAAAAAAAATTAAACACTAAAGAGATTAGCTATGGCAATTTACCGTGGCTAATTGGTTTTTGATTTTTTTATTAGTGACGACCAAAAACCGTGGCTAATTGGTTTTAAAAAAAATTAACACTAAAGAGATTAGCTACGACAATTTACCGTGGCTAATTGCTTTTTGATTTTTTATATTAGCGACGGCAAAAAACTGTGGTTAATTGGTTTTAAAAAAAATAATAAACACTAAAGAGATTAGCTACGAAAATTTACCGTGGCTAATTGGTTTTTATTTTTTATATTAGCGACTGCAAAAAATCGTGGCTAATTGGTTTTTAAAAAAAAATTAACACTAAAGAGATTAGCTACGGCAATTTACCATGGCTAATTGGTTTTTAATTTTTTTTATTAGCGACGGCAAAAAACCGTGGCTAATTGGTTTTTGATTTTTTTATTAGCGACGGCAAAAAACCGTGGCTAATTGGTTTTTATTTTATTTTAAACACTAAAGAGATTAGCTACGGCAATTTACCGTGGGTAATTGGTTTTTGATTTTTTTATTTGCGACGGCAAAAAATCGTGGCTAATTGGTTTTTAAAAAAAATTAACACTAAAGAGATTAGCTACGACAATTTACCGTGCCTAATTGGTTTTTGATTTTTTATATTAGCGATGGCAAAAAATCGTCGCTAATTGTTTAAAAAAATATCACCGATTTGCATGAAACCTCATCTCAACTGTCAATAACACCCAAAATTTTAGCTCAATCCAATGCACTAAACCAAATCACGTCACCGATCCGCGTGAAACTAACACAACCAATCCCCTTCAATTACCTTTCCTTATATAAATTTCAATTTTTCCTACAAACCAACTTAAACAAAAAATTTCTCTCAACAAAAAATTTTCTCTCAACGTCCAGAGAAGAAACCCACATAAGAGAAGTCTGCCGCCTCTCTCTCCCCTCCCTTCCTCAGCCGCCTCTCTCTCGGAGATCTGAGATCTATGATCTCCGATATTTTATAGATCGAATTTTTTTTTGTCATTTTTGTATGGATTCTTTGTAATTTTTTTATTTTATTTTTGTATGATATTCTAGAGACTGTGTAATTTTTTTTATAATTTTGATCAATTAAGTTTAGTTCTGGTAATTGATATTAATTTTCAAAATGGACAATCATTAATAGCTAATTTCATTATAAAAAATGAATTATAATTTGTAATTTATAATTTGTAAATTTCATTTGTCAATATGATTTGCAACAAAGTTGTCCCTAAATAGCTACGGCAAATACTGTGGCTGTGTTGTCAATTAGATTTGCAATTTAGCGACGGCAAAAAACCGTCGCTAAATAGCCAAGGCAAAAAACCGTGGCTATATTGCCTTAACGACCGCAAAAACCCCTCGCTAAGTGGTGACGGAAAATAAACCGTCGCTATTTAGCAAAAACCGTCACTAAATAGCTACGGCAAAAAAATGGTCGCTATTTAGAAAAATCGTCGCTATCTTACAATTAGTGACAGTCTTTGTTGAAATTTTCAGCAGCTTTAGCGACGAAATTTTTTGAGTTAGCCACGATTTTTTTACCGTGGCTAATTAGCGACGGGATAGTTTACCGTTGCTAGCGACGGTATTGCGACAATTTTTGTGCCGTGTCTAAATCATTGTAGCGACGGTTTTTTGCCAATTAGCTAGCAACGGTTTTTAGCCGTTGCTGAAACGTATTTTTTTTGTAGTGTGATGAAGGAGGGGTACTATAGGACTGTACCTCCAAAGACCTGAAACAATCATGTAACTAGAAAGGAGAGGGGTGAGCTAACTAGAAAGACGGAAGGCTGATAGGAGAAATCAAAATTTGGTCGAAGAAAAAGACGAGATGAACGAGAGTGGAGGGAGAAGCACCGTTCACTTGAAGATGGAACAGAGAACTTCTCTTTTTATGTTCATCAATGGTATGGTTATTACTACCAGATAAAATCATGCAATCTAGGCAGGGAGAGAAGATTATAAGTTGTGTGTTGATAGCTAAGAAGAGCATGAATGTTCTTCAAAGAGCACTTACCGAGAAAAACAAGATGTATGAGACAATGATGGGAAAAAACAAGATGTATGAGACAATAACAAAAGAGCACTTACCGAGGAATCTATTGCTTTTGAAGCTTTATTATAAAAAAAAAGAGTCTCGCTCCATTTCCTGAAATCAGAGACAAAAGCTCAATTTAAAGACCCAAATGATTTGCCACAATGAGCAGTTAAAATACCAAACAAGATTGAATAGTACAACCAAGTATATGCCTTCAATTGTCATGACCCGATCCACATGAAACAATATTGTTCGATCTGAGCTCAACCTAACTACCCGCACGACTTTAAAACGCGTTGTGTCATGTAGATCCAAACTCGTACATAAATAACACATCTCCATCCCTCACCCAGGCGATGTGGGACTATAGCACCGAGGTAGCCTGCCAGCCTCTAAGCCTGCCCACACTTGGTAGCCTGCCACACAAGGTAGCCCGTCAACCTCAAAACCCGCCCACTCAGAGTATTACAATCCACCCCCTTTAGGGCCCAACGTCTTCGTTGGCACACTTCCGACTGAGTCCGGCTCTAATACCATTCTGTCACTTAAATTTTCCTCATATAACAAAAGCAACTAACACTGTTCACCACAATTAACTAACAAAAATGTCACAACTAGATAAAAGTTCTCAAATTGGAACTTAAATCAAGAACTTCATTCTGAGTTGAAACCCAATTCAACAGAGATGCATCATGAAAGTACATAAAAAGGCAAACGAGAATAGAGACTTACCAGGCAATTGCGATCCTTCAAATCCCTATATCTTTTGAGAGGCTTAAACAATTTAAATTCATTAATAAGAGGGCCTAGAATTCCCGCTAAAATATGGTGTTGCGGTCCTCATGCGTCAAACTATATAGCGTGAGACCCAGCCTTGAGTCGTTCGAAGCTTGGCATCTCAAATAAAATGGCCTAGCAAGCTCTAAATCCAAATTTGTGTTTCGACTAGGTTTTGAGGTTTGCATTTTCGTGATCAAAATGGGCAATTGTCACATTTAAGTTTTTAGTCCAAACCATTACTAGTTTTAACATAGGCCAGTGTCATTGAACTATGGGAATATCCATCTATCTACCTAAGCAAGAGTGTCTTAGGTGGGTAATTCAACAAATTGAATGCTAGCTATCAACCTTTTGACTTGATGAGTTTTAATGTTTAATTTTGCCATTGGAGCAACACTTATAGTTCAAACGCAAATGGATTCAGTTATCTATGTCTTACAAGACGAATGCTCAATATACTTAACATGTATTGTATCTAAGCCTCAACAATACGTATGTTACGAATGCACTGATATAAGGACAGTGCCACCCTAGAGTAGACTACATGGATTTGTCACATCAAAACCCGATAAAAATCATGGGACCTGTCATGACCCAATCCACAAAGTACTATATTGTCCGACTTGAACCCAAGGCCCGCACGACTTTAAAACGTGTAGTACTTTGTAGATCCAAACTTGTACATATATAGTACATCATCCTCTTAGGCTTCCCTTGGGATGGATACGAATATTCAAACAACATCCATCAAATATTCAGGGTGATACAAATCCGCCCCACAGATATCTGTTTAAGTATTAAAATATCCTCACCTTTAAAAAGAAAAAAAACCCATAACCCTACTTCCCTCCCTCCCTAGAATCAGCGCTCTCTCACTCACTCTGCCTCTAACGTCTCTTCAGTTCTAGAGAAAGATCTCTTCAGTTTTTCATCAAAGAAAATATCCTCTCTTCAAAAAAAAAAAATCAAACACTGCAAACGAACAAAAACTCCTTTCAACACACACTCTCTCTGTTTTAATTCCCCAAAGATCTCTCGATCGCTAACGCTCTACATTATGTATTCACCGTTGTCTTCAAGGTCAAGAAAGCAAACATCAATAAGGTTTTTGAAGCGAGAAAAGTGTTTTTTCAAGAAATCTGTCGAGATATGTGTAATCTGGGTTGCGCAAATAACTACTGCTAGTAAAGATCGTTGGATTGTTAACCCTAATGGGGAGATTAGAAAGTTGTTCGAACAAGAACAAGAACGGGAAGAACTAATGGTAGTGGAGTCATCATTGAAGGATGTTGGGTTTCGGCGAGAGGATGAGGAGGCTGGGAAGATATAGAGCCATGTCTTTTTGTGAGTGTTAAGATGGTGAAGTAGGGACTGAGGTTGGTTTGGTCTTCAACAAACTCTGAATGGATCCTTGCAAAGGGAGAATGTCTCTTTAGATGAACCACATTATGATTGCAAATTTACATTATGAAGAAGAAGAAGAGAGATTGGGGGTTTAGTTGGTCCCTATTTTCCCCCCTCTTTGCTTCTCTATTCTTCTTCTCACTTCCTGATTATTCTTTCTCAGATCTGGGTGGATATTCGTCAATCTATCTGGTGCTCACTTCCTGATTATTCTTTCTCAGATCTGGGTGGATATTCATTAGTCCATCTGGTGCGGAGATGGTTTTAAACGGATATTTAGGGCTGACTTGGGGATCTGTCATCTCCAGCAGGGTAGGGATGAATTTTTCCAAATTTGCCCCATTGTCATCCCTAAGTCAAACTCTAATATCATTTTGTCACGGCCCGATCCACAAAGTACTATATTATACGCTTTGGGTAGGGATGGATTTTTCCAAATTCACCCCATTGTCATCCCTAGGTCAAACTCTAATATCATTCTGTCATGATCTGATCCACAAATTACGACTTTAAAACGCGTAGTACTTTGTAGATCTGAACTCATATATATATATAGTATATCACCCTCCTGCACTCAGACGATGTGGGACTATGATCTCCCCTTTATAACTTTCCAACCCTCTTGAGATCTATAGGCTCTTGGACTTCTCCTGTACCCTCCTCCTCAGATCCGCCCACACAAATGTATCACAGACCCCTAAGTTTATACGCCTATATAAAATGGGGCCCCAAATCTTGGACAATTATAGTTTTTTCTCTAGTGGTTATGTATTTAGTTTGTTGTTGTCATCATGAGTTCAAATCACGTCCCCTATATCTAATTTAGTTTTTTAGGAATGCCATTGTCCTCAAATTTGAATAGAAAATTGAGTCGAACTCGGTAATTTTTTTAGCATTCGAGTTTCAAGACAATCATTAATTGTACCAACGATGTGTTAATAGAGCGCAATATGGTGTTCACACAAGGTCGCTAAAAGATGTGTTATTTGCAATAGGGCTGACAACAATACCATATTGGGATGTAATATGTATAGGTCTAGAACCGAACTATTAACTATCGGATCCAAATTTATTAAATTGGATCCAAATATGCAATACACAATTATATTATGGAAGTGCTTTGACCGGTTTCGAATCAGATTCTGATCCTAATCGGATAGATTGCTAACATATTAAAGTTTTAAAAATTAATTCCAATTCAAAGATAAGATTATCTTTCTTAGGATTTCCATTCAAAAAATTATTTTTACATGTTTCTACAATAAAAATATGGACAAAGCATAAGATTCTACGTTATATAATTATATAGTATTAATTTTTTTATCCAAACTATAGGTTCTAATCTTGCTTGATCCAGAACCCTACAAGTAATTATCATATTCAAACGTAATAAACTAGATCCGAATTCGAGATACAAAACTTTGTCTTTGAACCTCTTTTATCGATTCAGATCGGGTCTCGAGTTTAATTGGGTCTGTTGTTAGCGTTAATTGTTAGCTTTATAATATAAATATCCTTAAAAATAAAATAAAATATTCATTATTTGTAAAAGATTTTTTACTTGGTGATGCACCACATGCGATGCATCAAAAAGTCAACTTCGAATCAAACATTTTCAAAGTTTAAATATACCTTAATCATATTGGATTTTGGATCTAGTGTATTAAAATTGTTGCAACTTCCGAGGAAATTGTTATGTTAGTAATCAACGCGTCTAGAGAGCTAGGCCCTAACGCCAGGAGAAGGCATGTTATTCAGCACATGTTGAGGAAAGAGAGTAATTTAAAAAATAAAAACCAAATTATGCTTTGTACTATCAAGAAGACAACTTGGATGAAGAAGAAGGAGAGGATGGGTTAGTAGTAGAGAGTGAAGAAGAAGAGAGCAACAATCTAAATGGAATAATAACTTCATCATCAACAATAACAGCAACCCAATCTTTTCTACTACCCCTTTTGTTATTAGAGCAAGACTTGTTTTGGGAAGATGAAAAACTTCTTACTTTGTTCTCTAAAGAACAAGAAGCACATCAAGTGATAAGGAATAACTTAAAATCGGAGTCGAACTTGTTGACGGCTAGACAAGGGGTTGGTGAGTGGATGTTGAGGGTGAATGCACACTCAAGGTTGAAAAAACCCAAGTACCCCTTTTGTTAGTAATAGAGACCTTGACCTTTTGATTGGAGATCAAACGACCTAGATCTTTTGATTGGGGATCAGCCACCAAATAAATTAAATAAAACTTGTATTGTTTTCCTAAACTCTATTACATCATATGTATTTATAACTGAAAGCAAAAAATACTACTTCCTAATTGAATTTAATCCTAATTCTAATCAAACAATAACTCTTAATTCAAAACAAGCTAATATTCCCTAAATAGAATATTATTATAACTAAGACATTCTAATCTCAAGTAAATACTAAATAGGATTAGTATCCTAACATCGCACGCCGCCTGAAACAAGGCTTGTCCACAAGCCTGAAAATCCGAAAAACGTACACAAACTACTCGTAGTCTTTCCAAGTAGCTTCCTCCACAGGGGGTCGGTCAACTTGATATGCCAGCATGTAGTTTCTCTGGTCCACTTGATAAGCCAGCGGTCCTGAATAGTGAATTTAGTAAGGGCTCGATAGTCAACACACATGTGCCAAGAGCTATCCTTCTTTTTAACCAAGAGAACTGATAAAGAATAAGGATTGGTACTGGTTTGAATAAGGCCTGCAACCTTCAATTTAGATACAACGTTATCAAAGTCGGTCGTTTGAAAGTGAGGATAACGATATGGTCGAACAGTTACTGGAGAATCATCTGGTAAAATCGGGATATGATGAGCATGTGATCGGCCGGGGGAAAGGGTGATGGGATTGCCAACATCAATCTGAAAATTCAGCAACAAGTGGTTGAACGACATCGGGAATGGAAGCGCCTAGGGCAACTTCCTGAGTTAATTGTAAAAGAATGTCGTGATGCTCCTGTTGTAACGAACGATGGACCGGGGTATTATCCAAGACCATAGGAGAATTGTCACCAAATAATGTATAAGTACGATTTGCCACCGAGAATGTCATAATCAGCTTGGAAAAGTCCCAAGAAATAACACCCAAAGAGCGAAGCCATTCAGCACCTAGAACCACATCACATCCAGTGATACCAAGAAGTAAGAAGTGGTCGTGGAACTCATAATCTTGTAATTGAAGGGAAACATCCCGACAAGAGCCAGGACTATGCAAATGGCCACCATCCGCAAGCATGACGCGTAAAACACCATCATCGTAGATTGGAAACCCACATTGTTTGGCAAAAGACGGGTGCAAAAAATTATGAGTTGAACCAGAGTCAACTAGGACAGTGACAGGCCTGTGTTTTAATTGTCCAGTAATACGCATGATTTCAAGCCGTGGGGACCCGAGAAGAGCATGAAGAGAAATCCCTAAAGGAGGTTCAGATAAAGTATGATCCAAAACAGGAGGGTCAGCATCAGAAACGTCTTCTTCTTCCTTATTACCCTCGAAGAGCAAAACGTGGGGCTGAGGACAACGTTGGCCACGCTTATGTACTTCATCACAGTTAAAGCAAAGTCCTTTGGCACGACGTTCTTGTTGTTCAGCCCATGACAGACGTTTAACACCCTCTGGGATACTAGTAACTGGCATTGAAGGATTTGTAGCAGGCACTGGGTTAGCAAAATGTTGGACATGCCCTTTAGATCGAGTAGCATTAATGGCATCTTCTTGACATAAAGCCAACTCAAAAGCATGTGTAATACTGGAAGGGTGTAACATCCTAACTCCTGCTTGAATATCAACGCACAAACCCGATAGAAAAATGCTAATCTGATGAGATTCAGACAAACCGGGCACCAAATTAGATAGCTTCTCGAACTCGGTAATAAATGAGCGAACTGTGCTGCGTTGTACTAACTTGGAAAGAGAAGTACACGGATCGATATGTTCGCGAGAACCAAAGCGAGAGCAAAGAGCTTTCGAAAACTGTTGCCAAGTTAATGTGCCTAGTGATTAGCGAATCCATCGGTACCAAGAGTTGGCATCACCCTGAAGGTGAAGAGCGGCAATGGGAAGCATCTGTTCGCTGGAAAGGCCATGGAGTTCCTGGTACTGCTCGGCCTGAAATAACCAACCATATGGATCAGTGCCGTCGAAACGAGGCAAATCAATATGGAGGCCCTTGCCAGAAATAGGAATAATTGGTCGTTGTTGATCTGGGTGAACGTATGGTGTCGGGCGATGAGGTTGGAGATTTCGTAATGCCTCTAGAATAGTGGCATTAGTGGTCTCAAGTGTGTGGAGTTGGGATGTAATCCCATTAGCTTGAGCAGTAAGCTCATTGACCTGCGCTTGTAATTCAACAACCATCATGATGAAGCGTTGAATCGATGAATACTGGAGTCGAGGAAATTGATCAAACGCTGGAATCGGGATGAAGCGATGAATATGGATGCGCTGGGATGAAACGAGGAAGTGGATGAAGCCCTGGAATCTGGAAGCAAAGAATTGATGAAGCGCTTGGATGAATCGAAGAAGCGCTGGAACTGGATGCGCTGGTCTGAATCGGCGAAGAACGATGCTCGGAATCGATGAATAACTGTGGATGCTCTGATTCGACAGTGGAAGCTCCGAAACTGGAGGCGCTGGATCGACAGTGGATGCTCTGAATCGACAATGGATGCGCTGAAACGGGATGCTCTGGATGCGCTGAATCGATGATGAAGTTGTTGAAGCGCTGGATCGAAGATGAAGACGATGAAGAAGTGATGGGGACGGCGGTTGCTGCGAAGGCGGCGTTGTTGCGAGGGTTGGTGCTGTTGCGAAGGTTGATGCTGTGGTGAAGGGCGGTTGTTGCGAAGGGTCGTTGTTGTTGTTGCGAGGGTTGGTGATGTTGCGAAGGGCGGTGCTGTAGCGACGACGGATGCTGCGAAGGGCTCTGAATCGAAGATGATGGCGACGGCGGTGATGTTGCGAGGTAAATTTTTTTTTTTTTTTGGGGATGAAGATCTGGGAGATCGGAGGTTGTTGTGGAGGGTGAAGAACGAAGTAACAAGAAAAAAAATTTGTCTTAGAATCGATGATGCTCTGATACCAGATAATAGAGGCCTTGACATTTTGATTGGAGATCAAACCACCTAGATCCTTTGATTGGGGATCAGCCACCAAATAAATTAAATAAAACTTGTATTGCTTGCCTAAACTCTGTTACATCATATGTATTTATAACTGAAAGCAAAAAATACTACTTCCTAATTGAATTTAATCCTAATTCTAATCAAACAATAACTCCTAATTCAAAACAAGCTAATATTCCTAAATAGAATATTGTTATAACTAAGACATTCTAATCTCAAGTAAATACTAAATAGGATTAGTATCCTAACAGTTAGATCTGCAAGTTTCAATCTTTTTACATGGATGTTTTTGTGTGTTTTAGGCGGAGGAAACAAAGTAAGGAGAGAGAAAGAGTGATTAAAAAAAAGAAAAACAAGAAAACCCAAATCCAAACCCTCTCCTCAATACGTGATAGACAGCACGCCTTGACGCTCTCCTGGCATCAGTTCCTGGCTCTCTAGACGCGTTGGTTAATAATTTTAAATAGAAATGATCCTGACATTCTGAAGTTTTAATTCCAAGATTTAACACCCAACATTAAGTTAATTTTAATGGCGTTTATTAATCCATAAGAAACCAAGTCAATTGCAATAAATAAGCAAACAAATAACTTCATATTAAAAACTCAAATTAGATTAAGTCTTTTTATCAATGGTATCAGTTTTCATTTCAAAAACATATAACCCCATTTTAATCCATCTCTTAATTAAAGTTGCCTAACTTCTGCCTATAATGATCTTTTTCATCCTCCGCCACATTCACATAAGATATATCTTGTGTTTTTTTACAAATGTATCAAATTACTTTGTCAGTGTATCTGGTTCTTGTTGTTCTTGCTTTTGTTAAAGTTGCTCTTGCAAAACATGACCAAAATGTTGGGATCTATGAACTTAAGAGTGGGAATTTTTCAGTGAGGTTAACTAATTTGGGTGCGAGAATTATTTCGGTTGTCTTGCCTGACAATAAAGGTTTGATGATCTGATTTTTCTGCAATAGAAGAATTTGTATTTTTTTTTTGTGTTTTGTATTAATATTTTTACTTTTATCTTTGTATTTTGCAGGAAATTTAGATGATGTTGTCCTCGGGTATGATTCTGTTGAAGAGTATAAGGTAGGATCCTTTTTAAAAAAAAAATATGTGTCTTATTCAAGTTATATACCAATATTCCAACCCTGTTAAATGCATATCAAGCTGAATAAGCTAAGGTATATATTTTCACACGTGAAGTTTAAGTTTAGTTCCATGAACCAACAAAAGCAATTTGAGTCCAAATGGTCATGTAAATTATCATTTTTTAATTAACATAAAGGTTTAGGGATCCTTAAACTCCTACTCACTTTAAAAAAAAAAAATTAAGAAAAAGAAATACATAGTCGTTAGTTAATTTAATAAATGTAATTGTGTATTCTTTGCAGAACGATAAAGCATATTTCGGAGCCATTGTTGGGCGAGTTGCAAATAGGATTGGAGGGGCAAATTTTACATTAAAGGGAAATACTTATACATTAGATGCCAACGAAGGCAACAATATGCTTCACGGTATACTTTATTAAATGTATATACACACACACATCCCCACACATTTAAAGTCGAGAAATGAGGTTGAATACTATGCATGCCTTCAATCTCAATTTTTTTTATTCTATACTTTTCGCAATTGTTTCCTCAAACCAAACCAAGTCTAGTAATTTAATAATTTTTTTCTACTTTACATTTTACTGATGTTATTAGGTGGGAGAAAGGGATTCAGTAACGTGATATGGAGAGTGACAAAGCACAAACCAGTGAGTCAAGTTCCTTATATACATTTGGTATATAGAAGCTACGATGGTGACCAAGGTAAATAGTACAATCAGTTTGCTTATTTAACCAACATTGTTTGCTAGGCCTCCGAGACACTTCACATTGAATGTTACACTGATGTTTTAATGCATCTGATCAAAACATTGACATTGTTATATTTGCTAATGTAATCTTTAACCTACATTAATTACGCAGGATTTCCAGGTACTCTTGCAGTTTCAGTGACATATCTACTACTTCCAGACCACCAAATAATTGCAACAATGCAAGCTAGAGCTCTAGGCAAGCCAACTCCAGTAAACCTTGCTCAACATACATATTGGAACTTGGGAGGTCAAAATAGTGGTGATATCCTATCAAACGAAGTGCAAATCTTCGCATCACACATCACTCCAACAAACAATTCATCCATTCCCACAGGCGAAATTGTCCCTGTGAAGGGAACTCCATATGATTTCTTGCAACCCCATATTGTAGGTAGCAAGATCAACGAAGTACCCCCTGGCTATGACATCAATTATGTGATTGATGGGGCTAATGGGGTTGACATAAAAAAGGTGGCAGTGGTACACGATACAAAGTCAGGAAGAGTAATGGAGGTTGATAGTAACGCATTAGGCGTTCAGTTTTACACAGCTAATAACTTGAATGTCAAAGGGAAGGGTGGGCATGTGTATGCGCCTTACGCCGGACTTTGTTTGGAGACTCAAGGGTTCCCTGATGCAGTTAACCATCAGAATTTTCCTTCAGTGATCATAAATCCAGGGAAACCTTACAAGCATTACATGTTGTATAGGTTTTCAACGAAGTAGAGAATGGTGAGTTAGTGTTGCACGAGATAATCTTTTAGTGATATGTATTAATTTTTTGTTCAAAAAATTAAATTAAAAGAGGGCAAAATAAGAAAGTGAATATAATCTATTGCTACCTCGGATTTCAATTTTTATATCAATTTTGGTCAATGCAAAATATTTAAAATTAGTGGTAGATATAGAATGATTAGGGACATGGACAAGAGGACTATACATTAGTCAAACGGTCAAACCTCCACCCATTTATAAGGATTATAGGAAGAGATTCGTCAACTAATTTTTTTTATTTTTAAGTTTCTAGTACGTCATACTAGGGGTGGAAGTGTGCTACATGCGCATAAATAATGGAGGTAAAGATTACAAAAATGGAGAAAAAAGCGGGCAGGGTGGTTGTGAAACAGAGAGAGGAAAAGGCGAAGGTGGTTGCGAAACAAAGAGAGAGGAAGAAAAGGATCGGCAGCAGTGGAGAAGAGGAGAACGAAAAGATGGAGTGGACGGGGATATGATAGTCATTCCTTAATTTGGGCAAGGGCAAAATTGAAAACTGAAAACCAGGTTAATAATATACCACTTTTACTGTTCATTAATTTATTTTATTATTCATTAATCAATGTTTGAGAGATGCTGATTTTGATTGTAAAAATATGAAATATGAAATATGAAAGACAAAATGAAAAATGAAAAAAGTTAGATGTAAGAGTTTTTTTTTAATAATTTATTAGATAATTGGAGAGCTTTAAATAAATTTTGTTAGGGGCTTAGGTATATTTAGTGAATGTTTATACGGGCTGGCTTTGATGGAAAATCAAAATGTTAGATGTGAGGGCATTTTTATAATTTATTGATAATTGAAATGCTTTATATAAATTATATTAAGACCTTAGGTGTAGTTAATGAATGTTTAAAGAGATTGGATTAAATGTAAATTACATGAGTTTGAAAAGGGAAATGGAAAATCCGAAAATCAGGTTAAAGATATACAGATCACTGTTGATAAGCGCAACTCTCATTATATAGTTTAAATTTAATGTAAAATATAAACCTTATATGATTATATGTTGTATCGATGAACACCTCTAAATATATTACCTTCCCCAAAAAATCATCGGTTTTGAAAAAAAAATTGCCATGTCAATTACATTTAAAGTTAATAGTGATGTGGATGGTTTGTAATTCTAACTTATGAAACACTAATAGTGAGTTACAAACATCGCATGCGTTAATATTTAGCAACTTATATATTAGTAGGAAACCTATAACTAGAAACCAAAGTTTCAGACTTTCTAAGTAAATTAAGGGTTACTCAGTACAAAAAAATCAAAATAATCTTAGTCAATAATAGATGTCTATAACTAGAACCATTGAGCATTGATAATACGCAAATCACACACTTTGATGATCGATATAATCTTGAATGGCATTTTAAGTGTCACCAACTTAATTTTCAGGGGATCTTGCATATGTTCCTTCATAAAATAATAGTCCTAATCTCTCAAAGGAGAAACATAGGAATAGTGAAAGCAGCCGAGAGAGAGGATCCAACAACCGCTACTTCTCATGCATGTTTGTGTCGAATTGGATCGATTGAGTTGCTTCAATCGAGCGGAGAAGGAGTTGCTGAGCCGGATTTAGCTGGATCTGTATCTCTCAAATATATTCGGTGAGATTAATTACACCTTGTTTATCTTGTAACCCTCAAACTCGGTATGATGAAATATTAGACACAAAAGAATTGATTTGTGTGTATTGTGTTATCCTTTCTCATTCCATTCTCCTGTTTATATACAAACTAATCAAGAGAATATTCACAATATAATCTCCTAATTTCCTTAAAACTATTATACAATCTTGACTCAATAAGCAACCTTCCTAATACAAATATTCCCAATCAATTAGGATATTCTCAATATATTCTCAATACCCCCCTCAAGTTGGTGCATGGAGATCCCGTGTGCCCAACTTGCGAAGTAGATACTCATATTGTCGTTTGCCCAATGCTTTTGTGAAAATGTCAGCGAGTTGCTCATTGGATGAGACAAATGTGAGATTGATATGTCCAGCAACAATGTCATCACGGACAAAGTGACAATCGACCTCGATATGTTTTGTCCGTTCATGAAAAACGGGATTTTGAGATATATGGAGAGCCGCCTGACTATCACAATGAAGAGACATAGGACGTGTGTGAGGCGTCCCGAGGCTATCTAAAATAGCTTTAAGCCATTTCAACTCACATGTAGTCATAGCCATAGACCGATATTCCGCCTTTGCGGAGGAGCGGGATACTGTATGTTGCTTCTTTGTCTTCCAAGATACCGGCGAGTTCCCAAGGAACACCAACCAACCAGTGAGGGACCGCCGAGTCAAAGGGCATCCGGCCCAGTTAGTGTCACACCACCCATGTAACTGCATGTCACACTTACTACTCAAATGTATACATTGACCTGGATTACCTTTTAAGTACCGAACCACCCGCAAAGCAGCTTCCCATTGGTCCGCCCGAGGATGTTGCATAAATTGAGATAAAACATGAACACTATAAGATAATTCGGGTCGAGTGAAACACAAATAAATTAGCCGTCCCACCAAGCGACGGTAAGGCTCCGGGTCAGCGAGCTCTGGACTCTTGGACAATGTGAGTCGATGATTCTGTTCCAATGGCACCGCCACGGGCCTTGCCCCTAGCAATCCGGCCTCAGAGATGATATCTAGCGCGTATTTGCGTTGACAAAGCACAAACCCATCTGGTCCGCGTGCCACTTCAACCCCGAAGAAATACTTTAAAGGACCCAGATCTTTCATATGGAAACAAACACTGAGGTAACCCTTGAATTTCTGTATATCCCCCAGATTACGCCCAGAAATGATAAGGTCGTCGACATAGACAAGAACACTGAGCTGAACCGCACCTCTTTGTAGAGTAAACAAAGAATAATCTGAATAAGATTGCCAAAAATTATAATTCTTCAAAGCAGTTGACAGTTTAGCAAACCAGCATCGGGGTGCCTGCTTCAGCCCATATAATGATTTCTAAGCTTGCACACCTTTCCAGAAGTCCCCACCTGAAAATCGGGTGGTAATTTCATGTATACCTCCTCCGTAAAGTCACCATGTAGAAATGTATTATGAACATCCATCTGATGGACTTCCCAATTCATGGCAGCCGCAACAGCAAGAAAGACCCTTACTGTAACCATCTTAGCTACTGGAGCAAAAGTCTCTGTATAATAAACTCCTTCAATTTGATGATTGCCAAGAATAACCAGCCGAGCCTTCAATCGTTCAATGGTACCATCAGAGTTATACTTGATCTTGTATACCCACTTGCATCCTAGAGCTTTCTTTCCTGGTGGCAAGTCGGCTACAACCCAGGTTTCATTAATCTCAAGAGCCTCAATTTCTCGTCGCATGGCATCCCTCCAACGGCTGTCTTTCGCGGCCTCAGAATAACACACAGGTTCCCGATTTGCTGTCAAAGCTGCAAGAAAATGTCTATGTCGCATAGAAAAATTATCACAATTCACATAATGTGCTATAGGATAGGGTGTACCTGAGGAATGTCGTGGTACGGGTGAAGCTGATACGGATGGACTCATTTTCCGAATGGTATGAGTAACATAATCACGGAGTCGTACCGAGGCTTGCCTTCTGCATTGACCCCTGCCCAGCACTTCTTCCTGAATTGCGACCAGGTTGTCCTCCTGGTTTGCACAAGCCGGTTGCTCAGCAGCCTCATCTGGCTGTACAATCACCTCGACACCAGCATTTGCTCTATCCTCGGCACATGCCGACTGCCCAACAGCCCCATCTGGTTGTACAAACTCCTCAGCACCCCCCCTCAAAACAGCTGTAGATGTCTCCTCAAAGTCCTCGTGAACCGCCTCAATATTAGGCAGACCATCGTGGTCTAAATTAAAATCATCTGCAAAGGGAAAAACTCCTTCCGAGAATACAACATGACGAGAAACAAAGAAATCTCGTTTCTCCAAGTCATACAAACGTCATCCCTTTTTTCCATAAGGGTACCCAACAAAGACGCACCTTCGACTTCTACTGGCAAACTTATCCCCCGTCTGTACATGCGCATAACACAAGGACCCCAAAATGCGCAAGTGATCATAAGTGGGTGGGCTGCCATATAGAACACTATAGGGTGTTTTCCCATTCAAGACTAAGGAGGGAGTCCTATTTATCAAGTATCCAGCCGTCAACACACATTCTCCCCAAAACTCAATAGGAAGAGAGCCCTGAAAACGCAGCGCCCGAGCTACGTTCAAAATATGTTGGTGTTTCCGTTCAACCCGCCCATTTTGTTGAGGTGTTCCCACACAAGATGTTTGAAAAACAATCCCGTGATCAAGAAAATATTGTCGCAGGCAAGTGAATTCAGTGTCATTATCACTCCCCAAGATTTTTACCTCTTTATCAAATTGTCTCTTAACCATCGAAAAAAACATTTGAAGAGTATGAGAGACCTCTTTCTTATCAACAAGTAAGTAAATCCATACAGCACGGGAAAAATCATCAACAATGGTCAAAAAATAAGAAGCACCACAGGAAGAAGTTGTTTTATAAGGTCCCCATAGATCAGTGTGAATAAGTTCAAAAATGGTCGTAGCTTTATGTTCACTAACAGGAAACTTATTTCTACTTTGCTTTGCCCTCTGACAGACATCACAATTTTTATTCAAGTGATTTTTCGTTTCACTAAAACTTACTTCGGGAACTAACTTTGTTACTTGTAGAGACGGATGACCCAGTCGCTGGTGCCATAGATCAAGAGACACCACATTATTGGCCTTTATTGTGTGAACCTGTGGCAGCCCCCGGAAGAAATAGAGTCCATCCCGTCGTTCACCCGCACCAATCAGCATCCTTGAAGTGCGGTCATGTATAACACACAGATCATTAGTGAATTGGACAAAACAGTTATAGTAATCAGTCAATTGCGACACAGAAATTAAATTGCAAGTTAGCCCTAGCACATAAAGAACATTTTTCAAACAGAAATTTCTTTCAAGAGTGACCGTCCCCTCTTTAGTGGCGATAGCGCTACTCCCATCTGGCAATCCCACGGGACATTGAGCAATTGCCTTTAAGTCACGGAGATCCCCGACCGTGCCACCCATGTGATTCGAGGCTCCTGTGTCAATAATCCAAGGCTTACCAGTCATCTTATCGGTCGTTGCGGATTTTGACCTGCCCAGCAGTTGGAGAAGTGTCTGCCACTGATCGGTATTCAGCCCAGGCAGTGGAGATGTATTGTCTCGGTCACTCCTGCCCCAGCAGAACCTGTTTGAACAACATTGGCACGATGCGTACCCTTGGTTCCTCGACCACGGCCTCGAAGACTTGACTGCCCTCTACCGCGACCAGCACCAGCACTTTTTCCATCGCTTCGAGGTCAGTCACCCCACCACTCCGGATATCCGTGCAAGGCAAAACAATTGTTAGATTCATGCCCCGTCCTTTTACAGTGGGAACACACCATACTAGATTTATCCTCTTCGTCAAGACGAGTCCGTGTGGCAAGGGCCATAATTTCCCCGCGTTCTTCCTTGCCGCGAGCGATTTTCTTTACTTGCTCCTCTTGAATGAGAATTGAGTATACCTTGTTCATGTTTGGCAACAGATCTTGAGCCAATATATTGGATCTCACTGTTCCGTACAAATTGTCATCCAAACCCATAAGAAACAAATGTACTTTTTCTTCCTCCCGTTTTTTCTCCAGAATCAAAGCGAGATTGCATGTACACTTCCCGCACTTGCACGTCGATAATTGTTCGAAATTACCTAGTTCATCCCAAAGTTGCTTGAGTCGCCCATAGTAGTCCATTATGGTCAGCCCCTTCTGTTTGCAATCTGCAAGATCTGATTTCAGTTGTTGAATCCGTGGTCCGTTAGTAATGGAGAATCGATCCTTGATATCATTCCAGAGATTCTGCGCTATTTCCACATGAGAGATAGTGGAGCGTAGCGTAGGTTCGATGGTATTTCGGATCTAGGACACCAAAAGCGAGTTGATAGTCCACCAGTCTTCGAGGTCTCGTGACTGCTCGCCAGGTTGTGTGATAGT
This sequence comes from Berberis thunbergii, assembly GCA_003290165.1. NCBI lineage: Eukaryota > Viridiplantae > Streptophyta > Magnoliopsida > Ranunculales > Berberidaceae > Berberis > Berberis thunbergii. The sequence continues at coordinate 129,347 of QNQO01001970.1, forward strand.
TCCGTCAATGAACCCGAATTTCTTCCGGGCCCTCAAGGCCGTTCGAAACGAACGAGCCCATTCATCATAATTGTCCCCTTTCAATTGAACCTGAGTAATTGAAAGTCCGGGATTATCAAGGGAAGTGATGTCGTAAGGTGAAATCGTCTTCCGAGTTTCACCAGTAGAGACTTCACCGCCAGCCATGATCGGTGTTCAAAGAGAGATTTCAAAATAACGCAGAAAAAATTAAAGTTGCAGCTCTGACTGCTCCTCACGCAGAGAAACATAGATTTTTTTTTAAATATATTCTTTTTTCTTTTCTTTTACTTAAACATAAACACAAACAGAGAACCAGACAGAAAAAAATCACAGCGAGAGGTTCTGACTGCTCCTCTTTGGCCGATTGGTAGGAGAGATCCCAAACGAACGAACCCTAATATCTTCTCCTCTCTGTGCGACGGCGACGGTTCCTGGAGCTTTGATTTGGGAGATCGTGAAGAGGAACAATGCATTTTTGGTGAAGGAGTTCGGCAATGGAAGCCAAAAGGTTCAGTTCAGCAAGGAGAGCAATAACCTCTACAACTTGAACTCCTTCAAGTACTCAGGTTTAGCCAACAAGAAGACTGTGACGATTCAGCCAGGATCGAAGACCAAGAAGCAGAACCAACCCGCAAATTTGCTTAACAAGTCTGTGATGAAGAAGGAGTTCCGTCGTATGGCAAAGGTTGTTGGTTCAATCAGATTCAATCAGATTCGATCAGGTTCGATAGTTCAGTCTTCGATCAGAGGTTTTGATAGTTCAGAGGTTCGATCAGATCTGAATCAGGTCAAATCTGAATCGCACAGGTTCTTCGATCAGGTCAGAGGTTTCTTTCCTTATTCAAAGAGACCCTTTTCATTCAAAGAGGTTTCGATCAGGTACCTGTTCTCCCTTTATGATACTCGTATGATAGGCTCTGATACCATGATGAAATATTAAACACAAAAGAATTGATTTGTGTGTATTGTGTTGTCCTTTCTCATTCCATTCTCCTGTTTATATACAAACTAATCAAGAGAATATTATGAGAATATTCACAATATAATCTCCTAATTTCCTTAAAACTATTATACAATCTTGACTCAATAAGCAACCTTCCTAATACAAATATTCCCAATCAATCAGGATATTCTCAATATATTCTCAATATGGTACACATAGGTGTTACTAAACTGATGTATGTTCCCCCATTCACCATTGAAGGGAGAAAGATTGTGCAAATTAGCACTTCTGAGTTCTCTCAACTAATCTCAGAATGTGAGCAATTGGAAGGTAGGCAGATTTGTAGGGAAGAGACTTGCCTATGGATATGTAAAGGACTTTTTTACTCAGGTCTGGAGAACAAACACTGCAACAAATGAGGCAGACGGTGGCCAAAGGCTTTTCACGGCGGTCATAACCGTCACTAATACAAATGTCACTAGGTCATTTAGCGAATGTTTTATGCAACCGCTGGTATAACCGTCGCTAAATGTAATATAGCATTCTATGACGGTTGTTAGCATACTATGACGGTTTTACCCATCGCAAAAAATTGAGAAATGATGAATTTTTGCATTTTTGCGGCGTTTCTCAACCACCGCTAACGGTCATCAAACATTTTGCGACGGTTATAATCACCGCTAAATTCCTTTTGGTAGTGGTTTTAGCAGCAGTTACAGCCATCGCTAATGACAATCGAAATATATATATATATATACATATGTTTTTACCAAAAAAAAAACCACATTTTTTTCTTCCTATAATCACATTTTCCAAATTGTAATCACATTTTTACATCCAACAACAACCCAATTTTATGCAAAAACCATTCAACAATCATAGATCAATTCAACTATATTGTCATTAAAGTTAACAAAATATCACTTTAAATACAACTTCCAACTTAGAGTTCAGCCATTGGATTTCATTTAGAGCAGATTCTAAAGTTGCAGAGTCTAATGAATTTAGTTTTTGCATTGCTTCAAGTTCAGACTATTACAATTCAAGAGCAGCAAAAGCAAATAATCAACAAAGAGGAAAACTAACTCGATGATTTTATTCAATTATCAATAGCCTTTAAATAGGCAATTCATCAACAACTAAGTACTAAAAATAGCAACAGGTTTTGACCACTTCAATACTGAAACAAACTAGAAACATGCTAAGGACTAGGTCTACTCCACCTACATCTAAGGACCTTGTTGACTACTTCATAACAAACCCTCCCTTAAATTGATGTCTTCAAACATTCAGTTTAATACATAATTCAGAAAAAGAAACAGTTCCATAGTTCTTCAAATTTCCAGCATACAAACACCTAACAAATCTCTTAACTTCGGAAATGAAGGCAATTTGAGAGGCTTTGTAAATATATCTGCAAGTTGATCTTCACTTTGACAGTAAATGAGTTCAATTGTTCCAGCTTCTGTGAGATCTCTTAGGAAATGAAACTTCACATCTATGTGCTTACTTCTGCCATGTAGAACAGGATTTTTGGAAAGTTTTATTGATGAACTGTTGTCACAAAAAATATCAACAGGCCCTTGTCTCTTGAAATGAAGTACTTCAAGAACTCTTTTCAACCATATGGCTTCACAGGCACATGAAGTTGCAGCAACAAACTCGGCTTCAATGGTTGATAGAGGGACGATTGACTGTTTCTTTGATGACTATGAAACAGCCCCTGAACCAAGAATAAAAGCATAGCCTGAAGTACTTTTTCTATCATCTTGATCCCTTGCATAATCGCTGTCAGTAAAACCAATCAAGTCTGATTTTACTCCCTTCTTGTAGAACCAGCCAAATTCCTTAGTACCTTGCAAGTACCGAAGTATTCTCTTTGCAGCTAGCAAATGCATCTCTGTCGGATTCTCCATGTATCTGCTGATCAGACTCACTGAATACATTATATCTGGCCTTGTTGATGTTAAATACATTAGACTTCCCACAATCTGCTTGTAAAGAGTGCCATCTACCTTCTTTCCTTCGTGATCTTTATTTAGCTTCAACTCAAACTCAATTGGTGTATTAACCGAATTGCAATTTTCCATCTAAAACCTGTCTAAAACTTCTTGGACATACTTCTTTTGAGAAATAAAAATTCTGGTAGCTGATTGAACAACTTCAATGCCAAGAAAATAGTGCAGCATGCCAAGATCAGTCATCTCAAATTCAATCATCATGGACTCTTTAAACTTTTCAAACATGGCCCTATCATTTCCAGTGTAAATTAAATCATCTACATATAAGCATACAAAAAGCATCTTTCCTCCATCTTCAATTTTGATAAAAAGAGTATGCTAATATGGACATCTGCTGAAATCTTCCTTCAAAAAATAAGTCTCTATACGGCTGTACCAAGCTCTTGGTGCTTGTTTCAAGCCATATAGAGCCTTTTTTAACTTATAAACCTTATGCTCATTACCTAGTTTCTCATAACCAGGAGGTTGATCAATAAATACCTGTTCTTGTAAGTCTCCTTGTAGAAATTCCGATTTGACATCCAACTGGAAAATTTGCCATGAATTTTGAGCTACCAATGCAATCACTAATCTAATTGTGTCAAGCCTTGCAACCAGAGCAAATACTTCTTTGTAATCAACACCAAATTCTTGCTTATAGCCCTTGGCCACCAAACGCGCTTTGTACTTGTCAACTTCACCGGTCTCCTTCAATTTTGTTTTGAAAACCCACTTCACACCAATAGTCTTTTGCCCTTTTGGAAGCTCCGTCAACTCCCAAGTGTTGTTTCTCTCGATGGCCTCAATTTCAGCATCCATAGCCTTCCTCCACTTCGATTCTTTAACAGCCTCACTGAAAGGTACTGGATCACAGTCTGAAAATAGTGCAAAATGAGTGAGTGGATCCTCAGAGTGATCAATTCATTTTACCTGATAGTCTTGCATCCATGCTGGCCTTCACCTAACACGTCGAGGGTGAGAACCTGCAGTAGCATCATCCTGCTCATTGTGTTCTGTTGTTGTTGGTGAAGTTGCAATTGTTGTAGAAACATCATTTTGAGGATTGTCAGGAGTAGGAGATGTTGGAGGATGTTGCTAATCATAAGGCTGTTGTGATTCTTCTTCATTTGCACCATCAAAGTTTGTTGATATTGTCTGTCCAATACCATTGCTGCTCCAAGACCAATTTTTGTCTTCAACAAATATAACATCACGGCTAATGACAATTTTGTTGGTGATAGGATTGTACAATTTGTATGCTTTCGATTGCTCATTAACACCAAGATAAATGCATTTTTCTCCTTTGTCATCTAACTTTTTTCTCTTTGCATCCGGAATGTGGGCATAAGCAATACATCCAAAAATTCTGAAATAATCTACCACCGGTCTTCGTCCGCTCCATGCTTCCTCCGGTGTCATATTTCGAACAGTAAGAGTGGGGCTTCTGTTCAATATATGAATGCTCCAATTAACTGCTTCAGGCCAAAAAAAATTAGGAATGCCACTTCTTGCCAAAAGACTTCTCACCATATTCAAAATAGTGTGATTTTTCCTCTCGCATACTCCATTTTGTTGGGGCGTATACGCTGTTGTAAGCTGTCTTTTGATTCCATGGAACTCACAGAATTTTGCAAAGTCATGTGAGTTGTATTCTCCTCCACGATCAGTGCGAAGTATTTCTATAGCTCCTCCAACTTCTTTCTCAACAAGAGCTTTAATTTGAAGTTTTTAAAGGCCACAAATGCTTCAGATTTTTCTTGCAAAAAATATACCCAACTTTTCCGACTATAATCATCAATGAACGTTAAAAAGTAACGCTTGCCACCATTCGAAGTCGGATTGATAGGCCCTGCAAATATCAGAGTGAATCAGCTCCAACACCTTATTTGCTCGCCATGATTTTCCTTTCGGAAAATGATCTCGATGTTGTTTGCCAACAACACACTCTTCACAAATTTGATAAGGACTCTGAATTAGCGGAAGACTCGTCACCATGTTCTTTTGTTGCAGTGTTTTTAGACCACCAAAATTCAGATGTCCATAGCGAAAATGCCATAGCCACGCCCCGTTCTTCAATCTCGCGGAAAAACATGATTGAGTGTTGTTGTCAAGATACAAGGGAAACATCCTGTTTGTCGTCATTTTGACTTGAGCAATTAAGCCCAATTTTTCATCGTGAATGCGACAAACTCCATCTTTGATGGAAATTTCGTATCCTTTTTCTTGGAGCTGACCAGCGCTAAGAAAATTTGTTTTCAAGTCGGGAACAAAGAAAACGTTGGAGAGAATCTGAGTAGAGTTTTTGTTGGTGAGGATATGTACATTTCCTTTGCCCATGACAGAAACTGAAGAGTTGTCGCCAAACATCACAGTGTTGCGAAATGATTCATCCAATTCTGAAAACACTGATTCATCCCCACACATATGATTGCTACAACCAGTATCTAAATACCACAAGTGGTGGTTAGTTTCTTCCATTGGCTCATGACATGCCATCAGGAGAGAAATTTCCTCTTCGTTTTCTGCAAAATTTGATTTCACACCACGATCTCTATTCATATTAGTTCTACATTCATTTTTATAATGGCCATACCTGTGACATCTATAGCATTCAACATGTGACTTGTCTGCAAACTTTGGTTTGTAAGCATTTGAATGGTGATTGTCACGACCTTTCCATTTCCCTTTGAAATTAGAAGAATTGTTTTCTTATATTTTGTGGTGTGAACTTTTGTCCTTCCATCTCCCTTTTCCATGGCTAGTCGCTTTTAGATTGGTTGCAGCTCGCAAAGCTTGTTCTTCTTTATCTTGCTGAACAATTTTTTGTTCATGAACCAACAAAGAACTTTGTAATTCATCAATTGAAAGTTCATCAATATCCTTCGTTTCCTCTATAGCACAAACAACAAAATTGAATTTTGGTGTCATGGATCGAAGAATCTACTCAATAATGGTGACATCCTCCATCTTGTCACCATGGATCCGCATCTTGTTAACTATTGCCATCATTCGTGAAAAATAGTCTGTAACCAACTCTCCTGATTTCATTTAAGTGCTTCAAACTTTGTACGAAGAGCTTGAAGTTGCTGCCTCTTCGCCCTTGCTGATCCTTGGTACTTCTTCTTCATGGAATCCCAAATATGCTTAGAGGTGTCCTTGCAAAGAATTGTCTCCAAGATAGAATGATCAATGGCTTAAAAAATGTAGTTTTTCGCCTTCAAATCCTTCAACTTTAGTGCTTCTAACTTAGTCCTTTGCGCATCCGTCAACGCTGTACCGGCTATTGGTTCTGCTATCCCCAGAAACAATCACCTGCCAATACTTTTTGGAGCGCATGAAATTCTCCATTAACATGCTCCAATGGTCATAATGACCATTAAAGCGTGGAATGGATGGTTGCATATAGTTTCCAAAGGCCATGAGTGAATTGCTACTGCAATATATGGAGTTGTTGCTGCTGCACACTCAAACTCTCTTTTTCACCCAAGGTGGCTCTGATACCACTGTTACAAATTCAGGGGATTCCGACGTGAGGTAACGAGCCAGGTAGAGCATCGCATGTGCGCGGTCCGAGGTGGAGGTGCAGACGACACATTGTTATGGAGATCCAGACGAGAGCGAACGATCATCCTCTATCGTTCAAGAAGAGTAGGCGCATGGCAGAGAGCCAGACCAGGTGGAGCATCGCACGTGTACGATCCACCAGATGAATGATCCAGATTAGGCTCCAGATCCTTGCTGATGAGGTGTCCGGGAGTATCCTACAAGTCCGGACGAGGTGGAGTTAGTGCGGAGGTTGCGACTAGGTGGAGCCAACAACGCCGGGAATAGTCGAGCCCATACACCGAGTGCTACCCACATGATCGTGGTTGCACATGAGAGTCGAGGAGGAGGAAGTGTACTTCAAGATGTTGCAGACCGGTGGATGGATTGTAGGATGTGTTACGATTCGTGCAAAGGTGGAGATTGTTGGGAAAGTGTTGGCTTGAATAGTCCCACATCAAGTAAGGAAGAGTTGTCACAAAGGTTTATAAGGAAATGGTTCACTCTCTAATAGCAACGAGGCATTTTGGAGAAAACCCCACACCACCTAGGCCCAGATGGAATGCATGACCCGATAGGTGGTGTTTAAGTTGGGGACAATATTGTTGCTATGTATAGTGGACCAAGGGGTGCGCGCAAGTGCACGTGCGTGACGCCCCAACACAGACTCCCTCTCTGGAGAGTTTCGGGGATTTTTCAGAAGCAGAAAGTTCTAGAAATTGGCTTTTTGGACTCTTCAAGCGCAGTCAAATGCACAACCTGGTTCTTGGCTTCTTCAACTTCATGAAGGGCATCCTTCTTACTTGACTCACATAAAACGAGTTGTTCCTTTATCCTTTTTAAATCCTCATGAAGTTGGCCATTTTCACATAAAACGAGTTGCTTCTTCAGGGAACTTTGAAATGAATATACATGGTGACAGTATGTTCATTTTCAAATCCAATGGTACAAAAGACAAGGAAAGAGTATTGGAAATGGGACCCATGCACATTGTTGGTAGGTTGTTCATAATGAGCTCACAGTCACCATAATTGGAAGAGGACTTTGAAGTTGTTATATCAGTCCTAATTTGGGTTTCACTGAAGAACTGTGGAATCCCGAAGGTCTCCAAAGGATAACAAGTGTGATTTGTAACCCAATCATGCTTGATAAAGCCACCTAGGAGAAATCAACAACTAATTCCCAAAAAGTATGACCATTGCAATAAATGATGTGATGACCAAGATGGTAAAAGTTGAGTATGTTTGGTTTCCAGCATAGTATAGTGTATGTGCAGGGTTTGGTCAAGCTCAAACTAACTGCCCTCGAAGATCAAATGCTAAGAAACCTATTCAACAAGTGTGGAGAGATAAGGGGAAAAAGTAGCAGTGCAAGAGGTAGATAGCAAAGGTTGGGTTACTGCTAGTGGAAGGTGTGCCTTCAAATCGAAGCCACAAGCACCGCCAGCTGCGAAGGAAAGCACTAGTCCTACCTAAGGTATTGTGATGACTAGGAATGAACATCCAATGACTTAGAATGCATTGGCCTTGATACCTTTTGTAGAAGGTGTGAAAGAGGCTAAAAATGAAGAAATTATGTTGCAAGTCCCATGCACTGATTACCCACATGGACGAGAACATGAGGAATGAAGCACTGAAGATGATGAGCAGGGTAGATATGAGGAACGGGAAGAACATGATGTGGCAGCAGATGCTATAGTGAAAAATACAAGGCTTGCAGGAAACTGATGAGGTTGATGCAATCTCAAAATAAGTTTTTATGCTCCCTGAAGAACCCCAAACAACCTCCAAATGGTTTCTACCTCTGCATCCATGGATGAACGAGAAGATTCTTTGACGGTATAGATGGAAATTCACAATCCCTCCCCGAGGTTAAAGATATTTTGAAAATGATAAAAGAATACGACAATGGAAATTAAGTTAGCAATGTTCTGAAGGCAACAATACAAAGATTGGCACGGACATGTTGAAGGAAGAACTCATCGAAATAATAAAAGTTCTATTGGAAAAGGAAGTGACTATGATGGATCAAGACACTGTTGAAGATGAATGTGAGGTTATCACAACTCAATCGCCTAAGAAAGACGCTTCTCGAAACAAGAGAGCAAATCTCAAATTCAGATAATTTATGATGATAATTCATATAGGATGCATATATCTATTAGAATCTTGTATCGATGTTAGATTAGAGCTAGCATTTAATGGTTTTTCTGTCAGGGTTCATTGTTTTCCGGTTCTTTATGTCAACTTCTCTTACATCTTGAGTTCCACATTAGGTATAAATTAGGTCATAAGAGTGATTAAAGGATTGATTGGTGCTTATGAGAGAGTAAAGTTATGGCATATGCACCAAACAACTACACTATTGCAGACCGCTTTGCAAGATTATTCTCAAACTTGGAGATCGTTGATTTAGACCTAATTAAGCATTTTGTTGAGGTTTTGAAGCAATTTTATGTTTCTATTGATGATGTAATGAGTGAACATATAAGCCATCGTAATTTTTATTATCTTTATTTATTAATATAAGTTTGGGGATCCTCAAAACCTTACTCACTTTCCAAACCAAAAAAACTTAACTTTTAGGGTAAGTAGACTAAACCGATTGGTGGTGGATGCTCTTATGATTTTGATTCCAATTCTACAATTTTGGGAAAAAGACATGTATCGGGATTTTTCAAGATTGGTTCCCAAAAGTCTAAAAAAGACACCAAGTGATATAGACACCCTTGATTATATAGACCACACCAACTCAACCAGATCAAAACAAATCATTTGGAACAGCCCACCATCATCAACTTTCATCTAAATTTTCTCAACAAATCCTTCATATTTCTGTCTATTAATACCTCTTCAGACTCCCTCTCCTTCAAAAGGGTTTCATTCAGATCCAACTCTTCTTCATACCTTCACTCCAAAATGTCTAAAATCTCTTTATGGTTCTGTCTTTCTTTTGTTGCACTTACATTTGTTAATGTTGTTTTTGCAAAGAAAGCACACCCAGAGATTGAGATCCATGAGCTTAAGAAGGGAAATATGTCTTTGAAGGTCACCAATTATGGTGCAACTATTATGTCTCTTTCTGTGCCTGATAAATCAGGTTTGCAATACTCTTTGTTCTTGTTGTTTTCGGCTCTTCGTCGTCGTCGTTGTTGAGTTTCTAACATACTCGATTGTTTTTGCAGGGAAAGAAGCAGACATTGTACTTGGTTATGATACAGTAGATGAATATAAGGTGAGGTTTTACACTTTTGCATTTCATTTCTTGACTTTTTTTTATGAATTGTTGGAATTGTTTAGCTTATGTTTTGTCATTTGTTGGTGCACATATCTAGACCCTTTTGTAGTTTAGGAATATATTTTCAACAACAAACCATTTTATAATTGATAGGATAAGGCATCGTTATCACTTTCGATTAGTTTATTGGTGTATTTAATATGATTACAGCAAATTGTCTCAGGCTTAGTTTCCAATCCGAAAGGCTAAGCCTATTTGGTGGAGGTCCCAGACACTTTAATAAACTCAAGATTCTGCAGTGACCCAATTTACATTATTTCAATCATTTTACATATTCAGCAATATTGGTATGTGTTTAGGGGTCAATTCGAGTGTGAGGTATCAAACAATTCGACTAAAAAAATCACGAAAACAGGAACACATCGCTCAATTTTACTATTGTACATCAATTTTTTTGGTTGCAGCTGGATAACTTTTGACAATTTTTTCTCAAATGCAGAATGATACTGTATACTTTGGTGCACTTGTTGGGCGAGTTGCAAATAGAATTGGTGGAGCAAATTTTAGATTACATGGCAAAATTTACAAATTATCTGCTAATGATGGCAAAAATACGCTTCATGGTATACTTTGATATACACCAAGTTTGCTTGATTTGCTTATTTTCTTTCTGCATTCTGCAGTCTGCTTTCTTTTTGTAATTGAGTTTCTGTTTTTAATCATTTTAGGTGGGAAGATTGGGTTCAGTGATGTGCTTTGGCGGGTGAAAAAGGTTAAACATGGGGGGACTCCATATATCACTTTCAACTATAATAGTCATGATGGTGAAGAAGGTAAGCTTTAGTTTTATAGTGTATCTTAATGGGTCTTAATTTGCTTTATTGTGATCGTTGCACCTTCAAATTTTGTAGTAAACAACAACTCATATAATGAAAATGTATCATATGATGTTGCTCTTGTTAATGGGAATTTTCACCTGCATTGATCATTCAGGCTTCCCAGGTGGTCTCACGGTTGTGGTAACATACAGGCTGATTGGGCACAATAGGTTAAGTGTGACAATGAAAGCCAAAGCTCATAAGCATGCGACTCCAGTGAACCTTGCCCAACATACATACTGGAACCTTGGTGGTCACAATAGTGGTGATATCCTATCAAATGAAGTTCACCTTTTCGCTTCACACATTACACCAACAAACGATGAACTCATCCCTACAGGACAAATTACCCCTGTTAAGGGAACCCCATATGATTTCCTTCGATCCCATGCTGTGGCAAGTAGGCTCAAACGGCTGCCCAAGGGGTACGATATCAATTACGTGATTGATAAGTCTTCTGAGCACGTGATGAGTGTATTGAAGCCAGTCCATAAGTCTCTTGAGCATGCGGTCAAGGAACTGAAGTCAGTTGCAACCGTGTATGATCCTAAGTCTGGGAGATTTATGCACTTGATGAGTAATCAACCAGGGGTGCAGTTTTATACCGGTGGGATGTTGAAGGATGTGAAGGGAAAAGGTGGCGCCGTGTATGGACCTCATGCAGGACTTGCTTTGGAGACTCAGGGATTCCCTGATGCAGTGAACCATCCGAAATTCCCATCACAAATTTTGCGTCCCGGAAAAGTGTACAACCATTACATGGTGTACCAGTTCTCAACAAAAAGTAAGAGCGCAGAGTAAATCTGCAGGAAAAGAGCATTGTAATGCTATTTCAATACTTGTACTTAAACGGCACAACTATTGAAAACATACTGCAAATTCGTTTCATAATTCAATTTGAAATAGCGTCTTTTAATTTGAAAGAACAGCTCCATTTGCAAATCACTGACTTTTACATTTTGTTTCTAAAAGTAATGAAACGTTACCACTGAACTAAGTTGTCTGTACTGTCTTTGGATGCATTTCATGGACTTGATTAAAAAGTTATAACTTATCTCTTAATCCTTGGATAGAAGAAGAGGCTAAGCTTAAGAGAAGATATGGCTCATTTCACATGAGCCCTCTCTGTCAGATTCCCTAGACCATTGAGATCTTAATTTGACTTCCCCCAACAGGTTTTTTGTCTCCCCTCTTCCATTTTTTCAAAGGGATTCAATAGTTATGCTTATAGGTTGAGGGTTTTGATATGAATGAATCTCTTCTTTGTATCATCCAGATCTTGTGTAATGTAATGTGGGTTTCTTACTCTTATAATTGGAATATTAGTTTCTCTGGTCAAGAGTTAAAATTTGGTGAAAATAACTGACAGCCAGTGAACTGTAGTGCTCTTTATCTTTTGATTGATTTTTCTGTTTTGGGGTTTCGGTCCTTTTGGAGTTAGAGCATTAGCCCATTAGAATCACATTTAACAAAGATGCTAAAGAAACATTGTGAAAATAATATCCCATTTACTTTTTTTTTTTTTAGAAATTGAGCAGGGGGTTATTTAGGATCCCAAACCTGATAAAATAAAAGCAAATACTGAAGCAAACTCTCACAAGAGAGAGGATTCACCAAAACAAGCCTAGACTATAAACAAACTCAGCGTTTGTACCTTTTGTTTGCTTTCTTAATTTCCATTTACTGATTGGTCTGCCTTCATGTTTAGCTATTCTAAGTCAAATGTAATTTAGTTTGTATGCTCAAAAGCCATCCAATATGCTTGGCTTTAATTTCCATGAAATTTTAAAAATATTGCTAAGGATTGAAAAAATAGTTGTACAGTATACAGATAATCCAGGAATGCATATCGGGGTGTTTGGATTCCATGGGAAGATTTGAGATTCCCTAGACTCAAACAGTAATTATTGTAGGAAATAGGAATACATTATCACATTCTGATAATGTGAAAATGCTGAGGGAGTTAGGAAGCAAGCCAATTCACAAATAGTTATGTCTTCTACATCGACATTTGAGAGTTATAAGAAAATAAAGCCGGATGTGGGTATGGACAGAGAATTAGCGAGTCATGACTGCTGCTGTTGGGAGATGATGGACTACTTCATTTTCACAATGGGAAACAGAGAACTCGCAACCGAGTGGTCATGTATGTTTATCAAAACTTTTCTGCCTTCTTCGTCTTCCTTATTAATTTACTTTTTATGTGAACTACTTTTTTGTGTTTCAAATTTTCATTTTGTTTTCTGTCAAGGAAAAAAAACTGTTCAGTGATCAGATGCAAGCAGCATGGTATCTTTAATATATATTGCTTCATTTTCTTTTTCTGTTTTTTTTTAAGAGCATACAGAATTTTAAGGACCCCTGAACCTTCAACTTTGTTTACAGCAACAAGACTTGTAACCAAGTTTCTAAATTACAAAATATTTATTATTATTATTATTAACTTTTTTTTTCAGGAATTGCACTAACAGATCTGCACGTTATCGAAGGAAGATTGGGGACTTCTTGACAGTGCAAAGAGAAGAATCGTCACATTTTTTGGAATCTCTTACCCTCAACAATTCAATCAGCTTCAACAAGTGGATGACCAAAGAAAATATGTTGTTATTGATCTGCTCGACTGGCAGGTTTGGACTGTTAAGCTTTTTTCAAGACTTTTTAATCCAACAAATTATTGAATGCATTTGTCAGATAATGTTTGAAACAATACATTACCTTAATTACATTAGATACAACTAAAGGAAAGTAAGTTGAGATTGTTTGAACATGCACAATTATGATAATCTAAAAGATGGTTTTACTAATGATGGAGAAATAACAGATGACAAACAAAACCAACCCCATCTTTTCTGTCTCTTTCTCCACCTCTATCTATTAATACACATTTCTTTGTCTCCTTTAAAAATGAGTTCATTCAGATCCAATTCTTCATCCCTTCTCTCCAAAATGTCTCAAAACTCTTTGTGTTTCTCTCTTGCTTTTGTTGCATTTTGTTTTGTTAATGTTTCTGTTGCAAAGAAAGCACCCCAAGAGATTGAGATCCATGAGCTTAAGAAGGGAGATTTATCTATGAAGGTCACCAATTATGGTGCCACTATTATTTCTCTTTCAGTTCCTGATAAATCGGGTTCGTGAAACTGTTTGTTCTTGCTGTCATCGTCTCCTTGTTGTTGTTGATGTGTTTTCTAACATATTTGTTGTGTTTTTGCAGGGAAATCAGCAGATATTGTCCTTGGTTATGATACGGTAGATGAATATAAGGTGAGGCTTTTACATTTCATTTCTTGGTTGTGTTGATGAATTGGTTCTATTAGATTTTGGAAAATAGTTTGACTGATGTTCTGTCTTTTGTTTGTGCGCGTGTGTAGACCTTTTTGTAGTTTAGGAATGTTTCAACGACAACCCATTTTATTAATCATTTGATAAGATGCCTTATCGCTTTTGATTAATTTATTGGCTTTTTTATTAGTTTATTGAGGTAATTGTTTCATTAATAGTGTTATCAGGCTTGGTTTCCAATCCAAAATACTAGACTATCCGGTGGAGGTCCCAAAAGCTTTTATGAACTCAAGATTCCCCACTAATCCAAATTATGGTACGAGTTTAGGTGTCAGACATTGCGACTAAAAAGCACCAAAACATGGACAGTGTTTATACTCAATTCTAATAGCCTGCAAATATTTTTCTAACTGCAGAATGATACGGTATACTTTGGTGCACTTGTGGGGAGAGTTGCAAATAGAATTGGAGGGGCACAATTTACATTAAACGGCAAAACTTACAGATTATCCGCTAATGATGGCAAAAATACGCTTCATGGTATACTTGGTTATACACCAATTTTCCTTGATTACCTTCTTCACTTTCTGCACTCTTACTTTCTTTTGTAATTGAATATCTGTTTTAATCAATTTAGGCGGGAAGATTGGGTTTGGTGATGTGATTTGGCGGGTGAAAAAGATTAAAACTGGGAAGACTCCATACATCACTTTCAACTATAAAAGTCATGATGGTGAAGAAGGTAAGCTTTATTTCTGTAGTTTATTTGTAAGGTTCCCAACTTTCTTGATTGAGAACGCTGTACCTCCAAAATTTTAAACTAGTTAACACATAAACAACTTGTACGATGAAACAATGTATCATACCGTGTAACTCTAACTAATGGGAATTTCACCCGCATTGATCAAACAGGCTTCCCAGGTGGTCTCACGGTTGCAGTAACATATAAGCTGGTTGAAAACAATAGATTAGTTGTGATCATGAAGGCCAAAGCTCACAAGCTTGCGACTCCAGTGAATCTTGCCCAACATTCATACTGGAACCTAGGTGGTCACAATAGCGGTGATATCCTATCAAATGAAGTCCACCTTTTCGCTTCACACATTACACCAACAAACGATGAACTTATCCCAACAGGACAAATCACCCCGATTAAGGGAACCCCATACGATTTCCTTCAATCCCAAACTGTGGCAAGTAGGCTCAACCAGCTGCCCAAGGGGTATGATATCAATTACGTGCTTGATAAATCTCCTGAGAATGTGATGGATATCCTTAAGCCAGTTGACAAGTCTTTTGAAAAAGTGGCTAGTGAACTGAAGCCAGTTGCAAGCGTGCATGATCCCAAGTCCGGGAGACTTATGCAGTTGATGAGTAATCAACCAGCAGTACAGTTTTATACCAGTGGTATGTTGAAGGATGTGAAGGGGAAAGGAGGCGCCGTGTATGGACCTCATGCAGGACTTGCTTTGGAGACTCAAGGATTCCCTGATGCAGTGAACCATCCTAACTTCCCATCACAGATTGTAAATCCAGGAGAAGTTTACAACCACTACATGGTGTATCAGTTTTCGACAAAGTAAATGTGCAGGACGAGTTCCTTGTAATGCTGTGATGCAGGTGCAGCAGTTGTAAATAAAACGCGCAATTATTTAAACATATTGCAAATTCGTTATATAATTCAATATGAAAGTATCAGCTCCATTTGCAATGACATACAACTCTACATAGTCTTTGGAAAATTATGAATCAACTGCAAATAAGATTTTATTGTGATCTACATTTCATGAACTTGATTAAAGGGTATAATTTAATCTCTTAATCTAATCTAAACACAACCTAAACCCCACTGCAACTGATCTCACAGATTTGTGTTTGCTCTCATCATTCTTTTTTTTTTATTGGTAAAGCATATAGCATATATCATTAGTAATATCTAAATATGGTTACAATAAGTTTGTCCAGCATAGGTAGCTAATTCATGTGATTCGCGATTAAGATCACGAAGGATATAGTTACAAAACTAGTTAGATAAAGTTGCAAAAAGAGACTGAATACTACAGATAATTGGACGCCACATTAAGCTTTCCTCTGCCTGGGTTCCTGTTAATAATAGAATTGAGAGCTTTGAAGCAAGTTTATTGTTTTGTAGATGATGAAACGAATGAGCGTATGAGCGATTGTAAACTTTATCATCAACTTTTTTATTAATATAAGGTTCGGGGACCCTAAAAACCCCAGCTCACTTTCAAAAAAAAAAAAAGAATTGAGAGTAATTGAATCACCAAGGAGGTAGCCCGCCTGCCATTGCTGTGCATAAATAAGAAGTAGGACTGCTTCGGCTGCAAAGCACTCTGCCATAGTACTGTCATAAACTTCCCTTGGGATAGCACTTCCAATTCTAAAGATTGGCAACCCTTGGAAGTTCAAACAAAATAGTTAGAACCCAAAACTGTCAATAGCCTATAGCTAAGTCTAAGGCACATTAGAGGAAAAATAACCATTGCAGAAACTTGAAACTGGTTCTTACTTACATGGGTGTCTTGTGGGATCGAGGGGGGCTCATGCGCGGGGTGTGTTGGAGCGTGTCCTGCGCACTGTTGTCAACCGTTGGATTTCATCCAACGACTAATATGACGGAACTCAAAATCTCATTTAAAGCAAATGTTTTGGCAGGTTTTAATATGTTACAGCCGTCGAATCAGATCCGACGACTGAGATTTTGGCTTTGAATGTTTGCTTTGAAAAGATCAATAGAAGTTTTAATGGGTTTCTCTTGTTATAAATGTATACATGAAAGAAGTTTTAATGGATTTTCTTGTTATGATCTATGGATCAGGACAAGTTGAACAATGGGATGTACTATATTCTCTTGTTTATATTTTTTCATATGTATATACATGTTGAATGGTTTTCTCTCTTTTGTGATCTTATGGATACCAAGCAGTAGTGAAGATTGGTGGGCATCTATTATTTATCACACTCGGGAAGTTTACGAAAAAAAACTGAATATAATGTAAAACTTTTGCAGGGGTTTAGATGGGCTGTAGATAATGATAAACGGCAAGCAAGAGTAGACAGTCTAAAACCTGTTTTTGAAGGTGAGCTTACAACCATCACCAATCAGTTGTTAGTTCCCAGTTTAAGTTTTGAATGTTCTTCAGGATACCTAATTCTCTTCATAGTTTTCACTAGATATGGTAACAAAATTTCTTGTTGACTGTGGAATAGAATCATATCATACGCTGCATTTTTTTTAATATGAAAGTTCAGGTGCCTAAATACACGTATTACTTGCTTATATCATAATCTTGTTATCAATATTTGCAGTAACGCATGTTGGACCTGGAGTGTTGAGCATGGCTAATGCAGGTCCTAATACTAATGGGAGCCAGTTCTTCATTTGCACAGTAAAAGTGAGTTGAAGTTAATTCACAATCAAAGTTTCAATTTAACCTTACAGAAACTGACCTTCAGGAACATTCTAGATTGTATTTCTTAGTGTCTTTTTGTGAACTTGTTTAAAAAGAAAGTTTTGAATAATTCCTTTCTCAGTTTTCTTTTTCAAATGATTTAGGTTTTTCATATATTGATTTGTATTCTTAATGCATGTGAGACAGACTCCATGGTTGGACAAACGCCATGTTGTGTTTGGACATGTCATCGATGGCATGGATGTTGTTCGGAAGCTTGAATCCCAAGAAACAAGCAGAGCAGATATTCCCAAGTTACCATGCAGGATTGTCAACTGTGGCGAGCTGCCGGTGGATGGTTGATCGATGGTTGATTGAGCTAACTGCTACTTTACTATTTCCATTTGAATATTAGATGAACGTCAGTATGGTGTGAACATCGTTAAGCTAACTACTTCTCTTAATTGACTGCCAGGTACTGCTGCTGCCAGTGACTCTTTATTCTATAGAGAGCATGTCCATTAAGTCCTTCACATTCACAAGTTTGCATGTATTGTGTATACAGTTCAGATGTGTTGTGACTTGTGAGTTTGACATATGTTATTCATGCATTTCGCAGGGTCTATTTTTTTCGGTTTTGAGGCAGCAGCCAGAAATTCGTTTGGCGGTAAGAAGAGTTTAACCTGCTGATTACGCCCAAACAATACACGCAGTCAATTGCCAGTAAAGAATAGGGTGTCAATCCCACGAGGAAAAACGATCTACAATATAAGGTTAAGGAAAACAAACTATGCGAAACTAAAGTTAATAAATTCTAACAAATTTAAAATACGAAATTGAATTTAATTTAATGAAAATTAAGTTTAGAAAAATCACAAGGTTCCAAGAATCCCTCCTAGACTTCACACGCCAATTAGTATTGATTCGCTATGATGACTCAACTACGTGTTTCACATCCCAAACGACGTAATCGGAAAAATAATCTTTTATGCATTAATATACCCTAATGTAAATGAATTTAAGATTTCACTTTTTCTAAGAAAAGCACAAAGGTTTATCATATGTGATATCCTAAACTTACGATATATCTGGAGACAATACCGTAATAAATGACGATCACATATAACTAACCTACCGGAATCAATTAATCCTTAAACATTCCACACATAAGAAAAGCGTGACTAAGCTTATATGGAGAAGAAAAGATAATCACCGGAATAATAAAAATCTACGAAAAAATCTATGATATCCTTCTCACTGAAATAACATAAATTTCTATATTAAATAAAAGTGATAATCATTAAACATCATTATTCATCGTGAAAACTAAAAGCGAATCAAATACTAATTTAGTGCGTTACATCTAGGAGTTCACCTCTTCACCTTGCGTGGGGTTTAGTGACTCATGGTGGTGGTGGTCACAGCATCAGTGGAGGAGGAACCCATCGCTTCCTGTACGCACACGAATCTCGAGAAAAAGAGCTAAAAAGACTTTGTGGTGGCTCTTACAAGTTCTCGAGGTATCAATAGCCCCAACTTTTTCAAAACTGAAAAACAGTTTTTCCCGCGCGAAATTCGCTGCTCTGCAGCTCTTCGTCTTCTCCAGTGCGACTCGACCTGCTCCGCCTCTATTCTCCGCTCCTCGTGAGCTTATTCGTCCTCCAAACGTCTCTGGCACCTGCAAGAACAGAGAGAGAGAGTGAGGAACAACGAGAGGTGGAAACGAAACAGGGAGCGCCTCCCTGTCGCGAGCTTCTGTTTCGAGCGGTGATGGCAGTGGTTGCTCGGTCTGGTCTGTGCGCGCGGTTCGTGAAGGAGGAGAAACAGAGGCTATCCTGTGCGTGAGGTGGCTTAGGTGGTGCTCGGTGGTGGCGAAACAGGGCGGCGAAACAGGACTCCCTGTTTCGCGGCAATGCTGTGGTCGAGGTGGTGGTGGTTTGGACGGGTGATGGTGGCTGAGAGAGAGAGAGAGAGAGAGATGGTGATGGCGGCTGTGTTCTGGACAGAGAAGATGGTGGTATGTTTCGGTAGCGAGGTGAGGTTTGTAGCGTGAAACAGGGGCGTGACACGGTGGTTAGTGACGGTGGCGAGGTGGTGGTTGGTTAGTGGCGAGAGAACTCTGTCTCTGCCCCAATGGAGGTGGTGATGGTGGCTGGAAAAGAGAAAGAGAGCAGAAAACGTGGGAGAGAAGAGTTCCAAGAGAAGGCAATAGAGAAACCTAAATAGGGTTACCTTATTTCCTTGTCAGGCTGGGTTTAGGATTCTAGCTTTCTGGGCTTGGGCTTGATTAAAGTAAGTGGACCATGCTTATTCGGGTTAGGCTTAGATGTGTGAACCACTCTTTTGTACCACCCCTAGAATCGACAAATTAATCATTTTCTCAAATTTGTTGCCTTAATGCACTTTTATCGTTCACGCGCGCAGATTCCTACAAAAACATAAAAATTGAAATAATTAGAATAAAATATATTAATTGAAGCACTAACATATATAAATTAAGGGTTATAATTTGTAATAATTACGTGTATATCAAATACCCCCAAACCTATATTTTGCTAGTCCTCGAGCAAAACAAAATAAAGAATAAAATCCTAACTCACTTTCGTAGGAATCACGGTTAGGGGTGGGCAAACGAGTCGAGGAACCGCGGATCCAAACCGAACCGAACCGTTTTACTCCAAACGGTTCGGTTTTAATTTATAAAAATGTGAAACGATTCGGTTCGGTTCCGGAACCGTTTTTAAACGGTTCGGTTCCGGTTCCAATTTTTTTTTCAAACGGTTCGGACCGATTCCAAATTTACATATACTGATATACCCGAACCATACGCCATACCCAATTAAAAACCTAATATATGTCTCTCTCTGTCTCGAGAAGCTCTCCTCTCTGTGCGAGATCTCCCTCTCCCTCTCCTCTCCTCTCCTCTCTTCTCTCTGTCTCTGTCGAAGAAGCAGCGAGATCCGAAGAGAAGAATCAGCGAGATCTCCCTCTCCTCTCCTCTCCTCTCCTCTCTCTGTCTCTGTCGAAGAGAAGAAGCAGAAGCAGCTCCCTCTCATGGATACCAAATTCTTCGATTTCTCTCGGACACCAAATTCTTGCAGTTCAATGCACCACCACCACGTTTGTGAGTCATCGTCTCTTCCTCCTCAACATCCTCATCATCTTCTTCATTTTGTTCACGTGTGGGTGTAGCAACCTCTGTCTTGTGCTTCTTGACTGTCTTTGGTTGTAGCATATCAACATCACTTGGATTAGTGGTTGATGATGGACACTCATTTGGTGAGATTGGGCCCAAGTCATAGTGATCATTTAGGAATGCTTCACATACGTCTTGTTCAGCTGCACATTGTTCTTCTTCTTCTTCAGGTGGTTTTGTTGTGGGTGTGGCTTCTGGTTGATTTGTTGGTAGGAAGGGATAAAAGTCGGAGAGGTCAACGAGGAATGGATGAGTATTAGTAGATGAAGAGGGAACAGGTCGGGTGAGAGCAGAGAACAATGGGTCAGTTTCAAAATTGAAGAGATGGTCCTCTATGGCTTGTAATTCCTGGGGAAATGAAGGGGTGTAAACGTCATCAGTTCCTCCCCAGTTGAGTTCTTGAATGAAGGGGAAAACGTCAACAAGCTTTGTTGCCATGTTTGATTAGATAGAAAGAGAGAGAAGGGAGAAAGAAAGCAGACAAATAGTTTTGTTTTGTTGATTTTGTTTTGTTGTTTTGTTTGTTTGAATGTGTATTTGGGATGTTGAATGTGTGTTGTTTGTTTGTTTTTTCTCAGGGTGGTGAAAGATGTGATGAAAGGGTTGTCCATGCAAGAGTTTGTGGCTAAACTTGAACCAATTTTTGCTTTTGTTTGTACAATTGAGCTGAAAGTTTGTATTTAGTCTTTAGGAATTCTTATTTTTGTATGTCTATATGAATATCTATACTTTGACATGTTTTGAGAGTGTTGTGTTTACACAGAATGACATGTTTCGGATGTTTGTCATAAATGATGGTAATGTCTATTGGTATTTAGGTTCAGTCATGGAGTTTTGTGTGTTTGTGTGTATGAGAGGGAAAGGGGATGGAGTATGTGAGTTTAGTTACTGCACCATCTCATCAAGATGGAAATTTAACTGTTATTGAGACACAGTAGTTGCATTCTTTAATATTTGAAATACGTTGCAAAGTAACATGATTAGATATAAACTGCATGAATATAGTTTTGTAATTCAAGTAGACATTCACGGTGTGAAAATAAACTACCAAAGGTGGTTAATGAAATGAGATTTTTTGTTTCAAGGAACCGTTTGGAACCGTAGGAACCGAACCGTTGTAAACGGTTCGAGTTAGGTTCGGTTCCACCGTTCAAAATAGAGGAACCGAACCGAATCGGAACCGATAAAATTTTAAACGGTTCGAGTTAGGTTCCTCAAAATTTGGAACCGAACCGAACCGTGCCCACCCCTAATCACGGTTGCACTTACCTTAACGTGCAACAAGGCTTTAAACCTCTAGATTACCTCTAGAGGACGAGTTATAGTCTAGTGAGGGTTTCCAGAAATGCTACCCCCAAACATTACTGACTCAATAAAACAAATCTATTTTCTAAAAACATAATGCAAAAACGTGAGCATTCTTCTTTATTTTCTTTAAAGTAATTTTCTAATTGCTTAGCATTCGAGAAAAACAACAAGCTAAAACTGTCACAAAAGTATATCAATAGAGTACAATAATTTAATAGTATCTAAAGGTTAAATGAATTTCATAATCATTCTCAACTCGAAGTGTGTGTGTGAGGAGCCTTATCAACATAACTCTTCATCTCATAGTAAAGATGTGACAAGAAAACCTTTAGAAAAGACGTTTCGACTACAATTCTCTCATGTCGCTCGGAAATGAAACGCTCAGAGATTAGGCACTCAGTTTATATGTGAGGAAATAGTATATTATGGAAAATGCAAACGTCTCACATATAATTATCATGAAAAACGGAATTTTCAAAGAGTGAACTGAATATGATCTCATGGACCGGAATATTGATTACTTTTGAGAATGTTGAACCAAACACCATAGTTCTTGCCTATTCAATCTCCACATCTATTAAACTAACTTTCACTTAAGATCAATCAGGTCTTTACTAGGTTGTATTGGGGCTTGGATTATGGCAAACAATAATGGACAAAAAGGATACACAGATTTTCTGAGAATGGATACACCCTTGAATAAAACATAGGGCATTGAAGAGCAAATCAATGTTGTACACCATTAACTTTTTCTTCATTATTTTCTTCTTCAATCATTTTTTTTTTTAATGCTTTTCCCCATTGATACAATCCAACACTTTTACTTCGAGGGCGCATGAAATATCTTTTTTTTTATTTGCCCATTCCATAAATATATCTCACCGGATACATTCTCGGAAAATTGGGTAAGGATAAAATAATAGAGGTATTACTCCTTGATTGGAGTGGGTATTGGGAATGGGGATAACAAAGAAAAGGCTATCTAAAGGCTCAAAGGGCTGCAAATGGATATTTATTATTGGGTAGGCTAAAAGGCTAAAAATGGTTTAAAGAAAGAAATGCCTATATCACTTCATAAGTTCTAGTTAGTACTAGGACATCTCAACTAAATAAAGCAAAAAGTTCTAGTGTAACAATTCAATTTTTATGTCATTCTTAAAGTAATCAATAAGAAAATCAAGAATAATGAGATCATCAACGAAATAATGCGGACTCAAGAAAGATCAGAGTGTAATTAATAACCCTCAAGAAATAAAGAATGGCTCAAAACTCACAAGGATTAAGTCTCCACTATTATTCTAAGGTTTCTAGTTCAATACCTCACTAATCAACTTCAAATCATGTTGACTTGGCTTATAGTGCATGAATAGTCGAGTTGAGAAGTCTCACGAAATATATCTAACATAAGGATACTATCAAATATCATTTTTTCCACTAATATAACTATGTGACTGATGGGGATTTAACTAACCTAAATCAACAGGTTAATTTAACCCACTTGTAATAACCGCAAGTGCACGGTGCCTAACTGGTAGACAACGGCAAGTACGGGTCGATCCCACGAGGAAGGTGGATGCAATTGAATTTTAGAATTTAATTAAACTAATTTATAGGAAATGGGGTTACAGCAATTAAAATATCTAAATAAAAATCAAATTAAAAACAAAATAAAAAGTTTTAAAGAATATGAGAAGAGAAACCAAGGCATTGAATCCACCACAGGTTCTTTGAGATTTGTGTGATCAAAAATACTGTTTTCAAGATTTAACATGACTAACCTAAAGATTAATCTAAGTTCACAATTGATTTAAGCATAGGTATAAATCCCTAGAATTGTGTGTCTTCTTACGGCACACACAATCACAGATTTATTTTAACTAATCATAATCCCTAGCATTGCGTGTCTTCTTACGGCACACACAATCACAGATTCGGATTAATTGATTAAATCAGGCTTTTTGAATTTCAACAAAGGGTACTTCTAACTACCGACTAGTCTAGACAATTAATCAGGATATAATCGGTGAAAGCAATTTATTAAAAATCATAAATCAAATATGTTTAACGTTCAAGCATAAAGAAAATAATAAATTTAAATACACAAACTCTAGGAAATCCTGTGGTTTCATCGTAGCCTTGGCGAAGGGTTTAGCTATCCATGGTAGTGGTAGTCATCTCCTCGTGATGTGGTATGCCGCAACTCATCTCTGCACTGACGCGAATCCCGAGAAAACTGGTCCAACAGCTTGTGGTGGCTCTTACAGAAACGGGGGTGCAAATAGCCAAAAATCAAAACCAGATTTAAAATTCCCGCGCTACAGTGCCGCTACAGTGCCACCGACGCGCCACCGTCTTCTCCAGCGCGACAGCGGTCGCTCCTCCGCTGTCCGTCGCTCCCCGTGATCGTCCTCGAGCTCAATTCATCTCCAGAACCTGAAAAAGGAAAATAGAGGGTGAGGAAACAGCTACAAACCGAAATAAAACAGAGAAGGAAAATGAAACAGGGAGCTCCCTGTTTTATGGTGGTGGCGCTGTTTCGCGAGGTGGTGGCGGTGATGATTGGCCTGGTCGTGACGGTGGTCGCGAGAGAGGGAGTCAGGAAGAAGCTCGAGACGAAGAGAGGCCGAGAAATGAGAGGAACAGACTCTGTCGCGAGGCGAAACAGAGTCGCGGTGCGGCTCTGTTTCGCGGCTTTTTGCGGTGGTTCTGTCGCGGATTTTCGTGCGGTGGTGGAGCTCGTGCGGTGGCAAGGGTGAGGTGAACAGGGAGAGGAGCAGAGAGTGGTGGTGGAGTAAAAATTGGACGTGAAACAGGGTTGTCACACCCCTGTTTCACGGTGGTGACGGTGGTGCGCGGTGGTGCGATGGCGAGGGGACTGTGAGTGAGTGGGAGAGGTGACTGCTGAGTGAGTGGAACAGGGATAGGTGGTGGTGGTGAGGGTGTGGTGAATTTGAGAGAAAGAGGATTGGATTTTTCCTAATTTGCTTCTTTTCCCTTCTCTTTTCTCCCCCTTTTCTCACCCCATTATCCTCTATTTATAGAAAATAGCCAAGATGAATAGGGATGAGATGAGGGGTAGATTCATCAATGAGGGTAGGATTGAGTTTGGTTTTAGGTTATGGATTAGGTTATGGATGGGGTTTAGGTTATGAATTAGGTTTCAAGGTTTAGGTTTGTGGGTTTTAGGTTATGAATTAGGTTTCAAGGTTTAGGTTTGTGGATTTTTAGGTTGTGAGCTAGGTGTCGGGTGTAGGTTTGTGGATTTTTAGGTTAAGAGTTAGGTGTTGGGTGTAGGTTTGTGGATTTTAGGTTAAGAGTTAGGTGTTGGGTGTAGGTTTGTGTTTTGTTTGATACCACCATTGAAATTGCCTAATTGTCGTTTGTGACTGCTTAATATGGATTTATCGTTTAAGCTCAAATTCCTGCAAAGATATTAAAACGAAATAATTACTATAAAATATAATAATCGAAACACTAACATGTACAAATTAAGGGATATATTCTGTAATAATTATGTGAATATCAGTGACACGTGCTAGTATATGTTTTCTCAAAATTAAAGGCAATAAAAATATTCTCTGAAAAACTCAAAACCTCTTTTTTTTTTTTTTATTCACCAAAAGTTCGTATTTCAAATGCATTTTCAAGAAGATTTTACACAATTACCATAATCATCTAAGTGTTCAATGGAGATTGAGTAGAACACAAAAATGACTCGGTTTAAATGTAAAATACGTTTTAAACTCAAAGATTTTTGAAAATTGCATTAAAAAAATCTAGTAACCACACCCCCAAACCTAAACCAAACATTGTCCTCAATGTATAAAATAATAATCATGACAAATCAAGGTACAAGAAAAGATGAGGGTTAGAGTGATATTACCATGGTGAAACTTTTTACCAATTTCGATGAAATCTTCCACCAATGAACGCTCAGAAACATAAGAATCATGGAGTTTTCATTAGAAATCGATAAAATGCAGACTCGACATTAACAAAGAAAATAAAAAAAGCAAGTTGTAAGTCCAAACTGTTATAGAGCTAATGAGTATGAGTAAAACACAACTACACTACACCAAAAGGGCTGATTAGCTACACAGGGGTGGCCACGGTTCTAAGCCGTTGGTGTGTTTGCCACGGCTAAAAACCGTTGCTATAGTGCCCAACGGCTTAAAAACCGTTGCTAAAAACGGCTTGGCCACGGTTCTAAACCGTTGGCGTGTTTGCCACGGCTAAAAGCCGTGGCTATAGTGACCCACGGCTTAAAACCGTTGCAAATGTGCACGTGTATTGCACGTGGGACCTGTGGAGAAGTAGGTCGAAGGCTCGCGGGCGAAATTTTGGGAAAAATTTTTTGCTTCCCGCGTTCCCGCTCCATCTCCCCCTTTTCAATCCTTTGTGAAAAAAACCCCCAAATTTCAAAGGAGAGGGAAAGAGAGAAGGAGAAGGAGAAGGAAAGAGAGAGGGAGAAGTCGAGCAACCCAAGCAGTCAGAAGAAACAGAGACCAACAACAACAGTCATCACCAGCCATGGCTGCAGCACTCGCCATGGAAGGAACAGCTGTAACAGCACTGCGTTCAGTGATGCAAAGGGTGCAACAAGCGGCGGAGAAATCTGGGCGAAGAGCCGATCAAGTCAGAGTGGTGAGTGTGAGCAAGACCAAGCCAGTCTCCCTCATTCGCCAAGTCTATGATGCTGGGCATCGATGTTTTGGTGAAAACTATGTACAGGAGTTCATTGAAAAGGCACCCCAAGTCTTCTTCTTCTCCTTCTCTATTACCCCCTTTCTCTGTCTCTCTATTGTTTGGTTAGGTTTGGGTTTCATTTCTCTGTAAGTTGCAAATTGGGTGATTTCTCTCTTTTTGGTTATCAATGGGGCGCGTCAGAGATTGGGTTCTTTGTATTTGCGGTGAGTGAGCTTTCAATCTCGAAGCCTTAATTGCCTTTCCCATTTCATTAATTGATCATTTTCTTTCTTTTTTGTTCTGATTGAGCTTAGTTTTTTGTTCTTTCATTGCTCAACTATGGTGTGTGTTGGTTAAAGATTCATCAATGTTTTTCTTTGAGTAATTTGGAATAATCAGTCAAATGGGGTTATCTGTCTATACGACTTCTTTGAATCCTGTGATGTTTGAGTTATTTGATTTCGTAGTGAAATGGGTTCTCCTTTGAATTTGGATCTCCTTTTAGTCACATGATAGATTGTTTTTACTGTTGTTGTTGTACTGGAGGTTGATGCATTTTCTTTGTTTTGGCCGGATTTTCAAGTAAATTTGAGTTGTTATACTGATTAATTGCTCTTCAATAATTCTGGATCAGTGGTTTTCATTGTTTTATTATATTTTCTACAGATTAATCTTGAGAATGTAATTGAAATTGATTTTTGGTTTAGTTTAGTATATCCCTTTTTAGGGAATTTACAAGGAGATTTCGAATTTGGGAGCTGGCGAATTAAGATAGTGTTTTTTTATTTGTGACTAATATACGACCGTCGGATAGTGTTCATTTAACTCTGTTTTCCTACAGGTTAGGGCACGTTGAGAATGCCCGGAGCAACTATGTACTCCTGGACAACAGCCTGTTCCTGACGAGTTACAAAAGTTGCGAACTGTTGAGGAACATCTACGTAAATGTGTCAATGCCAAGAGGGATGGCGATTGGAAGGGCATACTGAAGCAATGTGATGATGCCATTGCTGCTGGAGTAGACTCTTCTCCCATGTAAATCGTCATACCTATTTTTCTTTAATTTCAGTTTCATAAATTGAACAACAATAGAGAAATGGACAAGTTTTAACTAAAAATATATGAAATGGTTGAGGATCCACATGTACTTCCTCAATATTTTTTCTCCTTTCTTATCAGAACTAAAATTTTCAATGCATAGAGTACAAAATACATCTATTAGCATGAATCCAATCTCTGCCTAATAAAGTTAAAAAATTAAGTGCACCATCTATGATAAAGAATGTTTTCTCTGAATGGTTTACTCCTAACTAATTTCAAATTTTGTGCACGCATCTTGAGGAATCTGACGTTCTGAATAAATTACCCCCGTATAATAAATTACTGAGCAGTAACTTAACCCTTTGATGGGCTGTCTTTGTTTTTTCTCATTTGAATTCAGAGTTGGAATTGATCTTCCGACGATCGAAGTCAGATATGAACTCTAAATGTGGACGCAGAAGCACACGTGGGAGGCAGAGCTTTACCAACACTCTATAATGCAACCTATCAATGTGATAGAGGTAGTTAATTATAAGTTCAAATTCATTTGCATAGTTTTTTTTTGTAATATTTTCTTCATCTCTTAGAATTATGAGCAACCGACTTGCATGATAGTTTCTTCTTATATTTTAAAGGGTTCTTGAATTATCTCCATGTCCTTCCAGTCGGAAAAAGACATTGTCTATCCTTCATCAAGCCTGGAAGGTAAGACAGCAATCTCCATTTGAATTAAAATGGAAGTTCACCTGGTTTTGGTTTAATTTCTCGTTTCATAGATTCTGCGAAAGTTTTTCTCACATTTGGCAGTCTCAATCTACAGATTGACACTACTTTTAGGCCTCCCCAGCTCTGGAAAGACTACATTGCTATTGGCTTTGGCCGGGAAGCTTGATTCAGATCTTCAAGTGAGGATATTGCATACTCTTCTGATTACATTATGATGTTTTAGTTTGGAATAACTAAATGGGTATTTTTTTTGGACATTAGGTTACTGGAAAAGTAACTTAATAATGGTCATGGAATGGACGAGTTTGTCCCACAAAGAACATCTGCATATATCAGTCAGTATGACCTCCATATCGGAGAAATGACTTAGGGGAAACCTTGGCTTTCTCTGCGAGATGTCAAGGAGTTGGAACTGGCTATGGTACGTCATACACAATTTGCTTCAATTTATAGGGTATTGCAAACCACATTCCACGTAATCTGAATCAATTGTTTGAATCTTGAAATCTTGCAGAGATGTTGAAGATGCTGAAGTTTTGAAGGTATGATATTTCAAGATGCTGAAGTTTTTAGGGTATGACCTCCGCTTTCTCCGAATCTCATTTCAAGATGCTGAAGTTTTTATTTCTAATAATGCAGGCTGCTGCAACGGAAGGACAAGAGACCAGTGTAGTTACCGATTATTATTTGAAGGTATGATATTTTGTAAAGACGATATATAATTATTTTAAGACTCTTGAGAACTAGAAATATTAAGAAATTCGGAATTTTTTTTTTCATGTTGGAAATTGTAGATTTTGGGGTTGGATGTCTGTGCTGATACAATGGTGGGTGATGAAATGTTGAGGGGTATCTCTGGTGGACAAAGAAAAGAGTTACCACTGGTAAAAAAAAAACTCATCATTTATCTATGCATCCCTTTCAGCTTATATTTCAATTTATTAGCGGAAAAAAGAAGAAAAGCTCAAGTTTCAAATTAGATTTTGAACATATATAAATAAGCTATTTGATACATTACAGGAGAAATGTTAGTTGGACCTTCAAGGCATTGTTCATGGATGAAATATCCACTGGTCTGGATAGCTCGACGACTTTTCAGATTGTGAATTCTCTCAAGCAATCCATCCAAATTCTCCAAGGGACAGCACTTATCTCCCTTCTCCAACCAGCACCGAGACTTATGACCTCTTTGACGACATTTTCTTATCTCTGATGGGCGGGTGTGTATCAGGGTCCTCGAGAACATGTGCTTGAGTTCTTTGAATCCATGGGATTCAAATGTCCGGTAAGAAAAGGAACTGCAGATTTTTTGCAAGAAGTCTTCTATCCAGCCAAAAAGAAGGGAAAAAACTTTTCTTTTGAATTTATGTGTAGGTCTCCTGCAAAAGCTTAACTTGAGTTTTGGTTGTCTGGCAAGTGACATCTAGGAAGATCAAGGGACAGTATTGGACTTGTCACGATGAGCCCTACCAGTTTGTTTCTGTCAATGAATTTGCAGAGGCTTTTCAGTCATTTCACATTGGTCGAAAACTAGCAGAAGAGCTCGGACACTCATATGACAAGAATAAGAGCCACCCAGCAGCATTGACAACCAAGCAGTATGGCGTTGGCAAGAAAGAGCTTCTGAAAGCTAACATTGCACGAGAATACTTGCTGATGAAAAGAAACTCATTCGTCTACATCTTCAAGTTGTCACTAGTGAGTTACAAACCACTCAAAACACAGCTCTCGAATTCCATATCATCTATACTAATTATATGTACGTTTCAGCTTATACTCATGGCATTCATCACAATGACAGTGTTCCTACGTACTAAGATGCCTCGTAATAACACAACCGATGGAGGGATATTTATGGGAGCACTGTTTTTCAGTCTTGTCATGATTATGTTTAATGGATTCTCAGAACTTGCCATGACCATTGCAAAGATGCCCGTCTATTTCAAGCAACGGGACCTTCGATTCTTTCCTTCATGGGCATATCGATCCCTACATGGATTCTAAAAATTCCTGTTTCGTTTCTCGAAGTCCTGCTTGGGTGTTCATCACTTACTATGTCATTGGGTTTGATCCTAATGTTGAACGGTAAATGGAGCCCTTTGACTAGGCAGGCAGAAGCTCTAGGAGGCAATTGGTTTGGAAGGTAACATCCCCCTTTTAGAGAAGGCTTTGACATCAGAATTTTGGTAGGATTCGAAAAAAGATTACTGTTTTTGGTTTGAAATGTTCACATTTAGTTGGTTTGTTTCTATGATTATGTATACAACAAATCTGATAAATATGTCCGGGATATGGGGGGTCCTTAAAATTCAAAACTTTGGGCAGTCCGGGATTATGGCGATACGCTGCGAGCAAAACTGCCTGCATGCAGGGGATGCTGCTGTGCTGTGTAGGCAGAGCACTCTGTCGCAAAACAGAGTGCATCTGTTTTTTTTTTTCTTGCTGGGCTTCTCATGCTGCTGCTGTTTCATGCTGTTTCTGCTGCTGCTGTTTTTTTCTGTGCTGCTGTGCTGTTTTTATGAGAGCTTCCACTCTATATTGTTAGATTAATCCTGACTTGCATTTTTTCCTTCAAAATCTGTGTACTTGCATTCTTGTATGCCTGTTAGGGCTTCAAATTTATACTTAGCAACCATTGCTATGTATTCCTGATTATTATATACAAGTAACGTAGTTGCCATTTGGAAAACATCAAGTTTAAGAATCAAGCGAACTAGATGTTCCACTGATTTCTAATAGTTATTACCTGATCTGTATGAAGTTTTTAACTTTATGAGCATCTCCATGATTTCAGCCAAATTAAGGCAAAAGAATTGGAATTTTGTGAATTTGAATATTCTTTACACCTTCTGGTCCCAGGACTTCTGGTCATTGATACCCCAGGCATGAATCTTTCAGGAATTTGCTGTCAAGAGGTTCGATTTATGTGATATTGCAATCTTGGTCGTTGACATAATGCATGGATTGGAACCGCAGACCAATTGAGTCACTGAATCTTTTGAAATGAGAAAGACTAAGTTCATAGTTGCATTGAATAAGGTAACTCTGCTATTGTTGTTAGCCTCTCATGAACCTTAGAATTTTCTTAATTTGTTGTGTGATTTAGTTTATAATTTTTTTCTGTAATATTTGGATGTCAAGGTTGACAGACTATATGGTTGGAAGACTTGTCCCAATTCACCTATTGTGGAAGCTATGAAACAACAATCCAGGGACGTCCAAAATGAGTTCAAGATGAAGCTTATCCAGGTCATAGTACTTCCTAGCTTGTTTTTGTGTGGTGGAAGTCGATATGTTGGTCTCATTTGGTTAGGTTCTCTAATTATACTTCGCAGATTGTTACACAGTTCAAAGAGCAGTGTCTGAATACAGAATTGTACTACAAAATAAGACAAGGATAATTATTTCAATATTGTCTCTACAAGTGCAATCAGGTATGTTTTATGAATTTATTTTTTTTTTTTTTTAAATATTTCCAACTTCCAATTATTAGCTATAATCTATACTTGATGATATAATCTGAAAAATCACTGGTGATGTTGGTCTTTTACTTTGTGTTTACACATAATGTAAAGCATATGATTTAATCATTTG
Organism: Berberis thunbergii; assembly: GCA_003290165.1. Taxonomy (NCBI): domain Eukaryota; kingdom Viridiplantae; phylum Streptophyta; class Magnoliopsida; order Ranunculales; family Berberidaceae; genus Berberis; species Berberis thunbergii. Next base: position 161,212 of record QNQO01001970.1, read on the forward strand.
ACCGAAAAATTGATTGAGCAGAAATTACGTTTAATGGAATAGATGTTATCTTATTTTGATGTTGGTCTTTTACTTGTTACAACAAAACAGTGGTGAAGGCATTCCAGATCTTCTGTTGTTATTGTGCAGTGGACTCAAAGAAATATGGTCGAAAAGCTTATGTTTAGCACTGAATAGCAACACTTAACCATTTTCCGTGGTGGCCAGTGGGTAACAGAACATCTTCCTTTTTATTCTGCCCTTTCTCTAACTTCAAGTGTTGTCATCAGTTTTACTCTCGACAGATTATAGTCTCTAGACCCTAATGATTGATGACCAATGCTAACCTGAACATGGTCTCAAAACCAATTCCCAAATACCCTGGAGTGAAACTACTCCAGGCAGGCATTTGTAGGGAACTTTAGATGAGGATTTCGAGTTTTATGAAGTCATCTTTTGTAAAGAACTAGTTTTTTTACGGCTCTTTCTTTCGTTTTATTTAGTTTTATGAATTTAGAACTTTTGTGTTTCTCATCTGTAAACCTCAACTATGAAAATTGTGTAATGTTGTATATGCTAAGGCACATTTATCATTACAATATTTCATTGATTGCACGTACGAGCTTGACCACATATATCAGCATTCTAATATCTCAATAACCCTTCTGAGTATCCCCACCCCACCTGCACACATTCTTTTCTGATCAGATTCTGCTTGCAATGAGTTTCAGGTAGGCACTCCATTTGTATCCCTTCTCGGGAGTTTATTGACATTGGACGGATAGCATCCATTGAAATAAAGGGCTGGATTGTTTACATGACGATAAACATTCAGTCTCTACAGATGGTTTCTAAGCAGTTGATCATTCTTAAATTTTCACTATGTTCATACTTCTTACTTGAATTCTTTGATGTATGCTGAACTAGGTTGGGTGCATAACAAGGTTGGTTCCACAGAAGGGTGTCCATCTCATTAGGCGGATTGTAAGAATACCATCAGTTCACAAATAGTGATGCCCATAAGGTTAGTATATTTTTCTACAAAAACAAGCATATTAAAGTAATAAATTTGACAAAAGCTAAAATGTATTCATTATTTTCTGTCTCAGTGGGTTAGTCATCGAAACCATAGAGGTAACATATGTGGGGTGGATTTCATATGGCTTCTCAATCCAAATAATCCTCAAAAACCATTAAAGGAGAGCTTCATTGAAGCTATTCTAGGAAATATCAAGGTATGTAGGATCAAAATTTCCATTTTGTTCTTCACATATTAATCACTTACTAATTGGATCTTGTTTTACCTTCAAACATTAGAACCATCTTAGAGAATATCAGCGACATGTACAGATCAGAATACAACTTAAAACCCACTTCGAACACAACACTTTCATCACCTATCCTCAATTTTATGAAGCTTTTAATTGTTTAGTGCTTATTTTATACCCTAGCTTCCCCATTGAAACTTCAACATCAGCCTTGGGTGTAATTCAATTCTCCCTATCCAACTCAGATTTTAGTCTCATTTCTGTAATATTGAACAACTTTCCAAATCAGCATAGTACCTTTATAAGATTATAACCTGAAAAATTTATGTTTCCATTGTGACTGTGGCTTTGTAGTGGTTTTGTATACAAAGGAGGGTAATTCCACCTTATCAGCTTATAGTTCCTGGTGATAATCTTTTGCAGTAGAACGTCCTTCGTTATTTGTAGCATCAATGGATGATTGAAATAACTGGGCTTGCTTTGTCAGGTAAAAGGACATTACATAACACGTCCTTGAAGGACACATCTAGAGTGAAATATTTGGATGGTTATATTGGAAGTTTGCTAGATGCACTAAGGTATGCTAGTTTTCGCTTTTAATTATTATTTGTATCATAAACTTTTTAATGGGTTCATATCTTGATTCGTGGTTTCGAGGATTATTTGTATCGTAAACTTTTAAGGTATGCACTAAGGTGGTGCGACGGTTTGGGATGTATGGCAGCTTTCGCCAGTCCGGGGAAATGGGATTATTCCTGCGAGTCTCTCTGCTGCTCGCAGGGGCAGATGCTGTGTGGTTTAGGCAGAGCTCTCTGCTGATCTGCTGTTGCTGTTTCTGCTTATCTGCTGCTGCTGCTGATCCGCTGTTGCTGTTCTGCTGTTTGCTGTGATGCGCGGTTGCTGCGTGCCGTTGCTGAGTGCGACGGCTGCGGGTGCTATTTTCTGCTGCTGCTGATGCGCGGCTTTGTGCTGCTGGGATACATTGCAGTTGTTTTGTCGCAGCGTTGACATGCTGAGATGCGGCGTCATGTGGTTGGCGCGTGTGTTCGCCGGTTTATTAGGCACTACGGTGTCATTTCGGGATTTGTTCGCAGAAACGCGCGGGTTGCCGCTGTGCATTGGCAGCTGGTTGGAATGTGACTCTACATGTTGCAGATGGGGACTGCAATGGAGAAGTTGAATGATCTTTTAAGATTTGTGAACCAGGTACGTACATATTATAAGGGCACGTTGCTTATTGTGATAACAACTAATTGATATAGCACCATAAAATATATTCTGGAGCATTTTCTTAAATCTTTTAAAGAAGTACTTGCTAACAAATTAATCTGATATTCTCAATAATAGGGAACAATTGTTATGATTAGGCATACGAATTCTGCAATCTCATGATAAGTTTATCTATTAATATTGCAGAAAGATAATGTTGAATTGAAAAAATGTCAGGACCTTGCAAGACTTTCAACTTGAAGGTTTTAGAGTAGTATGAGCTAGAAATAGTACTTCCTAACACCTGATTATTTATTTATTCTCTGTTTAGTTTTTCTTCATGGACCATAATCATCTGAGAAAATGCAAGATACTAAGAATGTTATGCTATTTACAAAAGAAAAATTTAGCTCAATACTTGCAGACAAAGCCCAATTTAACAGAATAATGACTTAGATTTACTTAAACTTACGGCTTCGTGATCAATTCGCTTTTCTCAAGACTTCAAAAATGTTAACACTTGAATGTAAAGCATTCAAACTGTCATTTTATTGAACTTGTACTTGGTCTGTAGTTCAATTCACAAGAGGTATGGCTAAATAATATGACAAGGGTGGGGGACAGTTTTGGTACAAGCATGAGTAATATTTTTACTGTTGAACTCCGAAAGGGTACTTTCTAATGTACTAGGGCCATCTTTGGTTGTTGGAAAACTATTTAGGAACTCTTTTGTAAATCTGTTGGTGAAATGTTGTTGTGTTATGTCAGATTGTCTGATTAACTATTGAAAATACTGATTGGTGGCTCATCATATTCAAGCAGTAATAAGAGGATCAAATAGTCAGGTTTTTGCATATAGAAATTTCCCTTTGAACTAGCAACTCCCTTCTTTCAGCCAATTATCTTCTTAAACCCCCTTTGGTTGTAATTTGGCTGATTCTTATTGGTTATTGATGCTGAACAGGCAGACAGCCTTCGCCATATGACCTTGCAGCAGATGGCTAAAATCCTTACTACCCGGCAGGCAGCCAGAGGCTTGCTTGCCTTGGGGGACTACTTCCAGCGCCTTCGGACCCTAAGTTCAATCTGGTATGCTCGTCCTCGTGAACCAACCTGATAAAACTCAAAATGTACAAGTTTCACTGTCTTAAACAATAGGAATTATACCTTCATCAGCAACGATGATGTTTTAAGCTTAAAGGAATTCTCTGCATCTAGAATGCTGCGTAATCTGAGCTGCTGAATATTCTGAAGCCGTCTCTGATGAAGGAGACAGAGTTGTACATATGAATCTTTGTAGAAGAGGAAAAATCATGGCAGGAGGAGCAGCTCCAGCACCCAAGCAGGATGAGTTGCAGCCGCATCCAGCCAAGGATCAGCTGCCTAACATTGCTTATTGCATCACCAGTCCACCTCCATGGCGTGAGTTTTTTTTTTTTTTTTTTTTGTTGTTGTAACATGGTTAATTGGTTTAGCTGTTAGCTGGAAATGGATCTGAATTCCACATCTTCAATTTGAGTTCTCTTTGGGAATTTGACAGTTACCAATCACAGATTTACAGCTCCAATTGTTTGCTTTCTAATTATTAGTCTATCTCAGATTGTATTATCTTTCCAATTATTGTTTACTTAAGTGAAACCTAATTGCCTATTTGGATGATCATCTCAATTGTTGGTCTTCTTCTTTAGTAATTCTGGTCGTATAATTTCCAACTTTATTTGAATTATTTCTGAAATGTGCATGTATTCTCAAAGTAAAATTAACACATTAAAAACATAATCTTCTCTTTATTATATGTTGTTTAACTTCAAAATACTTCTAAACAAGTTTTGACTCAATGACTCAAAGTCATTTGATAGGAAAAAAAAAAAAAAAAAAAAAAAACAAAAAAAAAACAATTAATTATTAAAAAAAAAAAAAAAATTTGCTACGGTTTTAAACCGTGGCTAACTATCACAACGGCTCAAAACCGTGGCTTACATTGCCACGGCTTAAAACCGTGGCTAAAGTTAGCCACGGTTTAAAACCGTTGCTACTTAATTAGGCACGGTTTAAAACCGTTGCTATTGTCCCACACCTTATCACGGCTTGAAACCGTGGCTAATCTTGCCACGGCTTAAAAACCGTTGCTACATTCTTAGCCACGGTTTAAAACCGTTGCTAATATCTACACCTTGTCACGGCTTAGAACCGTGGCTATTTTTGCCACGGGTTAGCAACGGTTTATGGCCGTTGCAACAAATTTCGCGACGCCTCTGTAGCCAACGGCTCTTAGCCGTGCAATGGGTTACGCCCACGGTACAGAACCGTTGCTAAAGGGGCTTTTTGGTGTAGTGATACATCTTTATTAGATTTCCTATTTAATCAATGTTAATAATAGTCTGTTCTCTATGATTTATTATCCATAGGCATATAATGAAGCAGAAAGTACCGATTTTATAGTTAAAGTTTTCTTTCTATTTTCCCCTTGTGTTTTGTCTCCCTGTTTCTGGTTTGGAGGTTTAAGTTAAATATTTCACAATTTGACTTACCACAGTATTCTTCTTTGTAAACATTAGCATTCTAGATCAATCAAATGAAGAAGAACATGATTGTTTGTGCAACTTGGGAGTAGAATCAACAAAAAGGAGGGAAGAAGAAAGGTCAAGCAAGTATGGGTAATTGTTGTTTCTTCAAATCAGCTCAAGTGATACCATAGAAGCTCAACAACTTTAAACTTCCTCAACTCTAGTACTCGAACAATATTTTTTTTGCAATAATGATCTTTTCTTTAATGGAGTCTCTTAAGTTTCAGTTTTTGTTGATGGGTTTTCCTTATTTTGCTTAGATTCTGTGTTTTGTGTTAATATCTATATGAGGCAATGGGGTTTTGGTAAATTTATTGGATCTTGTACTCAAATAGAAATCCATTTAAAACTAAACTTTGTTGTAATTATGTGTGTGTTAATGGTGTTTTAGGACCTCAAAATTGAAAGTTTTTATCTCAAATTGAACTGGGATCTTCTTCCTCTGGAATCCAAACAATACCCATTATGTTCATTCTTGAACATGTTCCTTAAGTTTCAGAATCTTTCACACCAAGTCCCTTAATTAATAATCTGCTTTAGTTTTGTTTAGAACATCAAAAGCTCTAGCTTGACTCAAAAACACCGGATGGGGTTTGGATTTGTGGGTTACCCTTTTTAATATAATAAAGAATCTATTTTGTACTGTTCATAAAGAGATTAAGGGAATTCTGATTAGTATTTTGACACACTAGATCCTATGTATTAATTATAGGGTCATCAAAGGCCAATAACAATGAGGTGGTGTGATCACCATCCTTATTTTTGTTATGTGCTTTTGTCATTTGAAATTAGAGTCAATTTCTTTGTTGCTTGTGGTGGTGATCATTTGTTTGTAATATGGATGTTTATCACTAAAATTGTATCAAATGATGTTTGGATGAAGTAATTATTGAAACAAACACGCTTTGTGCATGGAACTTCTAACTAGTATCAGCACTGTATCTCTTTTTTCTTGTGAAAAATGTATGAAATGATTTTCTTGCTACTTCAACATCCCCCTGTATGCATTGTTTTAAGAAAAGTAACAAAATTAGACAATTGTATTGGAGGGACACCCATCTTGAGTGCATTCATCAATTCAATATCCACACCAACTTCAACTTATCAATACTTGCATGAACCAGCTTGTTATCATGGCCTCATCTTCAGAATTTATTCACCAGACCTCATTACAACAAGTAAAAACAGCAATTTCATTGCCCTTCTGAAGATTATGTCTTTCCTTCCATCCAAGTGGAAGATTCATCTAATTTCACATTGGTTAACTTACAGGATATTATCATGAATTTATTGAATAGTTTGCAACAAGCTGAGGTTGCAGATGGTGAGTGGAATATCTCTTATTGCAGTTCCCGATATCATTGCTATTATAACTCATGATAAAAGTACCATGCAAGTTCAATTGAAGTGTTGTTGTTGTGCTTCAGATCATCATGTGAAATTGCCTCCACTACCTCACAATTCTGAGAATGATACAAATGAAAGCATTGTAATTCATGTTCTGGATTTGTAGTTTGTTCCATCAGCAATGCTGAATGAGGGCAAACCTTTCCTGTTTCACTACTTCTGCAAGCTGACCACAGTAATCAGTGATAAGATCCCATTCTTTTGTAAACCAAGAAATTTATTTTATTTCTTTTTTGGGCAGGCCGAGGTTTCTGAAAGAGAGAGAGTATTGCTTCTCAAGGTTGCAGAACTACCAGTTATTTTGGCAATCACGGAGTGAATTTGTCAGAATTGCAGCAATATTTGGAGCCAAAATAGTGCCCTATGGTGTTGTTGGAGAAGATGATATCTTTGATGTAAGAAATCAGCCTTTTTTCTTTTGTTATCATATTGCTTACATTTCATTTATGAATCTTCAGGTGGTGCTTATTAAATTTGAAAGTGAATCCTCCCATTTTTATAAATGTTTTGAAAAGGAAAAAAAATACAAATAAAGAAGAATTTCAGCATTTCCTAAGTTCCAACACCAATTTACCCTGCCTTTACTACTCATTGCGGTAATACTTGTTTATAATATCACTTTAACCACAAAATGAAATGAAATGATCCAATAAAACAACTATGCTTTTGGAGAAGAAGCGTGTAAGAAGCATCTTAAAAACATTGATTTTCTTGTTTCAATGTAAGGATATGCAAGTAAATCAAGATGGACGTGTAAAAAGCACAAATGATCTGAACAAACAGCGTCAATTATGTTAAAGATTAACCACTATGGTTGGGAAACAAGAAAACTGATCTTGTTGTTAGTCTATGACTTATTTCTAAAATATGCCACTTGCAATGAACAAATAGAACTTGATGGATATGTTGACATCAGCTATAACCAGATTATGGCTATCGCTTCTTAATCAGCTATCTAATAGACCTAGGTTGATAATTTCCTCCTCGTGGTTGAGTATAGCAGGACGATTCAAAATTTTCATCCCTTTATCTGGAATATTGCCATGTAGAGCTCTGGCATATTGCCATGCATGGACACGATATTTGATCCTTATCTTTTTATGGTGAATCTAGATAAAAACATTTATCTCATGTCCATTGTTCTCAGATATTACTTGATTACAATGATGAAGTGAAACTCCCATTCATCAAGGATTTTATTGAAATGATAACCATGGAAGGTTTGAGCAATTGAGGTTGAGGTAATGGCTTTTCCATCCTAAGTCCGTTATTCTATATAATATACCTCCATTTCCTTTCGTAATGGTATTTTTATTGTATACTATTATCTTTATGCATTTTTCTCATTAAAGAGTCCTGGCAAGGTGCTATCTTGGCTTGGGACAGAGTTTGTTTTGCTCTGTTTCTGTTCCGAATAGGGCAGCGATGGCTGGAAGGTGCAAGGTGCAGGTGCAGAGGAATTGGCTGCAGTTGCTCTATTTTTTCAAGGAAAAACACAGCAGGTCTGTTGTGTTTGTTTTGAGGAAAAATAGAGCAGGTGGCTATGTTTTATGGGCAAGGAGCGTTTGCTTTAGCTAGAGAGCAGCAGTCAGTTTAAAGTTTGTTGTTTCTTGCTTTGTTTTGTTAAAAAAAAGAATGCAGCCATTCTCCAAAATATGATACAATAAATGTTTTTGATAACTATGTTTGTTAGACAAATCATATTTGTGCTAATGAATGATTTTCAGAGGTGAATGTTTCAATTCATTTAGTGGATCATATACTCCACACACTGCTAGTTTGAATTGTTTAAACTAGTACTTTTTACATTTGGGCATGACTTGTTCATTTACAACTGTTTGTGACAACTAAGTTTGGAAAATTGTGGTTTATTTTCGGCTGCTGGCCCGCCTTCACCTGCTAGTCATTTACGTGATGTCTTCTACGAATGGGTTTAAGTGACAAGGTTACTTTGCCATCATGCTCCATACTTAATTTTGTGTTTTTCATGATTATTTTTATTGTGCTTCTAGCAACTTAACCTACAGCTGTTTATAGGAAATAGTTGCATTATCTGGTGCGCACACGCTGGGGAGATCCAGACCAGAACGCAGTGGTTGGGATAAGCCAGAAACTAAATACACAGTATGTTGCTAAAAATCATCAATTATCATTGTATTGTTCGTGTTTAGTAGTCTTTTTTTTTTGTTAAAGATCGTGTTTAGTAGTCATTGAACAATTCTTACTAAGTTACTAGTTCCTTCTCATTTGCTAGCCTCTTGTATTTTTCAAGAAATAAAGGATTTAAGCTTTGGCTCATTTTTAGAATTACTTGTCTGAAGATATCTCTGCTACCCACGTAGTAACTAGTAAGATGGTTCACAGCAAATAACGTTCCACTTATTTTGTTTTTAATGACATGACAGAAAGATGGTCCTGGAGCACCAAGAGGACAGTCATGGACTGCCAAGTGGTTGAAATTTGACAACTCTTATTTCAGCATAGGTGTATTTTCTTTCTTTTATATGAAATAATACTCTCCCTTTATCAGTCTTAACATGCTGTGGATAACTGATGCATTCAGGATATCAAAGAGAAAAGGGACGAAGATTTGTTGGTTTTACCGACTGATGCTGCCCTGTTTGAAGATCCATCATTCAAGGTAAAGATAATAAGTTTGTTACTTGTGTGGTTTATTGCTAAGCTCTAGGATGTAATATACAATCTTGTTTGGGGTATGACATGTTCTTATACTGTAGGTATATGCTGAGAAATATGCAGTAGATCAAGATGCATTTTTCAAGGACTATGCTGAAGCACATGCGGCACTCAGCAACCTGGGGGCTAAATTCGACCCTCCAGAGGTATTCCCTTGGCACCTTTTTATTTTTTGCCATATTTTATGCATTTGAGATCAAATTTTACTATCTAATTCTTACCTCAATTTTTTAACTAACGGTTAAAATATCAGTGCTTTTATTTTTCATTTGAACCACTCACTTTAGATGGTCCATAGAGTTAACTAGAGATGAAAAGCTGGAGATCATAAGGAAATTACTAATTTCCAATCACCACAAAGAACACAGTATCTGAGTTTTCATCTTTTGCAGATTATAACTGAGAGTTCATTGGGACATAATGTGGTTATTATTTTTAACTTTCTTCATTTTTAGATTGTTTTCCCATGACTTGATTAAATTTGAGCCTCTGATGTTTTTGTATTCCTTGATTTATATGCGCATGGAAAAGGTATGCGTCCTCGTTACTTATGTGGCACTTATGTACAGGATCTGGGAAATCAAAGATTCTCCAGAATCTGTCAATGCAGCTTCGCAAGTGTTGTAACCACCCATACCTTTGTACTACCGAACATAACATCTGGAACAAGGAGGAGATCGTAAGAGCCTCAGAAAAATTTGAGCTACTTGATCGCTTGCTTCCCAAACTCTATAGAGCAGGGCATCAAGTTTTGTTGTTCTCCCAAATGACCCGTCTCATAGACATTCTTGTAATGAATTGTGAATGATCTAAATTTCTGCTGTAATGAATTGTAAATGTTGTTGCTGTAATGAATTGCTGGAATTTGCTGATCAGAGGTTGTAAATGCTGTTTTTAAATTTAATAAAAAGTCGTATTAAATTTTACTTACCTGATGTAAGAATTGATGCACGTGTTGAATTATACTTACCTATAAGATGTAATAAAAAGTCATTTGATAGTAAAAAAAAAAAATTTAATTTTTTTATTAGCCACGGCTTAAAACCGTGGCTAAATTTTAGCAACGGTTTTAAGCCGTGGCAAGTCTGGCCACGGTTTTAGGCCGTGGCTAGTACTTGCCACGGCTTAAACTCGTTGCTAAAATTTTAGCCACGGTTTTAAGCCGTGGCTAAATCATCTACCGTCCTGAACATAAAACCGTTGCTAAAATTTTAGCCACGGTTTATTGCCATTACTGATGATTTCACGACGCCTCTATAGCCCACGGTTCTAAGCCATGCCAATGGGTTACCCCCACGGTTTAAAACCGTTGCTAATGGCCATTTTTGGTGTAGTGACTCTTGCGCTTTTGACCACTAACCCTACCTTGTGTAGAACAACCTTCCAAAATTTCCACTATTCTTCGTTCAACTTCTTCGCCAGATAATCGTCGTGGAGCACGACGATGTTCAACATCTTTGTTGAATCCCTTGTCATCTCTAAACTTGTGTTTTGTGGGTAAAAAATGTCGATGGCCTCTATAGCATATCTTCCGACTGTTTGAAAGACGTTCAGATTCTACATCATCAACACAAATAGGGCATGCGTTATAACCATGAACATTACAACCAGCTAGAGTCCCATAAGAAGGAAAGTCATGGATGCCCCAAAACATTGCTTTCAACCGAAAATTGCTTTTAGTACACACATCCCAAGTTGAAACACCATCTGCCCACAATTCCTTCAACTCTTCTACTAATGGCTCCAGGTAAACATCAATATTCTTTCCGGGTGCTTTTGGCCCTGATATTAACAAGGTTAACAAACAAAACTCCTTTTCATGCATAAAGAGGTGGAAGATTCAAAGGTGCTATTATTACTGGCCAACAACTATAAGCATTACTTAGATTTCCACGTGGGTTAAAACCATAAGTTGATATTGCAAGTCTCAAATTCCTACTATCAGAGGCAAACTCTGGCCATCTCATATTTGTTGAAGTTCATTGTGCTGAATCACATGGATGTCTAATCAAATTCCCCTCTAAACAAGCATCCTTGTGCCAAGTCATTGCTTCACCAATCCACGATATGCTAAAAATATTTTCAACCTTGGAATCAATGGAAAATACTTTACAACCTTTTTAGCTTCTTTCCTGTATACATTGCCAGACTCGTTGTCATTGTCATCCACATAAACCTTATACCTACCAGAACCACATTTTGGACAAGTAACCAGACCCTCATATTCTTTCCAATAAAGTATGCATCCACTGGCACATGCATGTATTGTCTTACATTCCATCCCCATATCTTTAATTGTGTTTTTCATGTTTGGGTAGTTATCTGGCAAATTACAATCAGCCGGCAATAAGGTTTTTAGCCATTTTAACAACATCGTCACACTATTACCACTCCAACTAAAATGAGTCTTGAAATTCTGTAATTCAATAATGGTGGGCAACGTGGTCTTATCCTTAGGACACCCATTGTACAAAGGCACAGTCATTTTTTCCTTATACTTTTGATAGTTCTTGTTCATAATTGTCTCAGGTTCACAAGAAAATTCCGGACCACCTTCTGGATTACCGCCAAAACATTCTTCGACGGTGTCATTCAATTCATTTATCCCATCATCAGCCTCACAGTTTGCATGTTGAGGAATAAATCATCAACTAGGTCGCTCATCCTAGAATATTCAAAGGCATCATCAGGTTCAACCACTTCTGTCATAGGTACATCAATCACCTGCTTGTTTATATTCCTTCCATGATGTATCCACATGACATAATTGGTATCAATGCCATGGCTTAACAAATGAACACCTATGTCGTCAACACTAATGTTTCCCTTCGAGTTCCTACATCGAACACATGAAAAAGACTTTCTCTATTTGCATTATCCTCAACAAACTTTTGGAATTGTCTAACGCCATATATATACATTGCACTTCCCCGTTTCTTCATCCATGACTTATCTAAAGGAATTGTTGACATTTCTACACACCAAAAATTAAAAGATTAACTTTAGTCAAACACTCATGAAAATTAGGTGACATATAATAGAATAGGACTATTGATTCCTTGTCTAAATGTAGACTTTATACAGATGTGTGGTGAAAGATCACAACTTTCATATACGCTCATCTCCCTTTCGTTTTCATTTAGACTTGAAATAAAATCCTTCAGAAAAAAAATAGTACAAGCAAAGGCCAGAGTGGAATCAAGAACACATAATTTGAAGGTAGAAAATATTTTAAGTGGGTGGACATCATGGAAATTTTTACAACAACATGGTCATCTTCTATTGTCACTTGTTTTCTATACAATTATGCTATCTCTGTAATCAAACACAACCTTAAAAATATAAGGAATCTACCTAGCAAACATGACTTATAAAAGGACATTTGATGCGAAAATTCTGCCACTGGTGATGTGAAGTATATGTCTATGTACTCTGTGGTTCTCCTTTAAAGACTGAATATATTTCATGTCGACCACTACTACCACCACCACATAGTATATACTTCACTACTATCAAGAACTAAGTCATGATAGGTACATGTAAACAAACATATATACAAACAAATACACAATTTACAGAAAATAATTGTATAGCAAGCAAGATGAACATCATCAATTCATATGAGAAAATTAATAAGCTAAATAGTTATTCAACAAGAGGTGAAACTAGTACCATCTTAATGTAATCCAAGACATGATAGAAATTGTTGCCAATTGTTGAACACATGCGCATGCTCATGAGAATATGGTCTAATTTCCATTGCTAGTCTTGCTTAAAACACACTGACCAAGTACCTAATGCACTCCCTTGCGATTTTATTTTAGAGTGGAAATATAAGAGATAAAGGTCACTAATTATGCAACAAGTTTTCTTTAGTTACTGTTTTCTTCTCTTAACACTAAAATTCATAGTTCAGTATAGTTAGGTTTGATTCTTTTGAGTATAGTTGGGTTTTATTCTTTTGAGACTAAGTTATTAAATTCATATTCAGTATAGTTAGGCCTAAAAGGGATAAAATGACTTCAAAGGGATAAAATTTGCAGAGGCTCTCAAGTTTCTAGCCCGAAATGCTTTCTTTCACTTCACTACAAGAAAAAGTAATTTAGCGACGGTGGCCAAAGGTATTTAGCGACGGTTCTGATCGTCGCTAAATAATATAGCGACGCTTGGCCAACCGCCGCTAATAAAGGCGTCACTAGGTCATTCAGCGACGGTTTTAAGCAACCGCTGGCATAACCGTCACTAAATAATATATAGCGACGGTTTAATGTAGCGACGTTTATAACCGTCGCTAAATACAATATAACGACGGTTATAAACCGTCGGGAAAATTCGATGAACAATCCAACTTTTTGCCTTTTAGCGACGATTTGCAACCGCCGCTAAATTCCCTTTGATAATTCAAATTTTTTACCATATAAAAATCACATTTTTCAACCTGTAGTGTTTCTTTTCATTGGGTGCAGATAATCTATCCAACATATGCACTACAACTTTTAGACTCAAATCAAAAATCAAATATAACAACGACACTAAACTAAACTCATATGATACCATCATCATACATTAAGAGGAACTTTAAATTTCATTTCAAAATCAATATTATACATGGTCCAGAAGAAATTACAAATTAAAATTGTTACAAATTGCCAATGCTTACATCTAACAACCAAAACCAAAGTTGTACAATGGTTGTCTCAGGATCGTTGTCTACAGGGCCTCACCGACCTTGAGCTCATCAGTAAGCTGCTGGCCAAGATTAAGCTATCTAAGTTTAGTCTTAAGATGGCTCATCAGAAAGGCTTGGAATGGAATGCCTTGAAGTTTGACAATTTACAAACAATTGATGTCAAGTGGCAGCCAAACCAAAAATTGTTAAAGCAAAAACAAGAAATAAATAACAAACAAGAATAAATAACTGATCTAAACAGAACACCAGAAACTGATTATATATCTTCCCAGAGACAAATATTAGTATCTTCCCCTCCATCACACAGCAATTTTTCTCCAAAATCCCCTAGCATTTATCAGCAAGAACAGTAACTGGCCCTGTATGCCCCTTATGGCAGCGGTGAGACATTCCCTGCAAGCA